>WBMW01003292.1:8175-47188 GCA_013396635.1 Penelope pileata | reverse complement strand
CTCATCTATCCCACACTTCCTCAGCTTTGTTATCAGGATGTTGTGGGAGACAGTGTCAAAAGCCTGGCTGAAATCAAGGTAGATGACATCCACTGCTCTCCCCCCATATACCCAGCCGGTGATGTTATCACAGAAGGTTACCAGGTTGGTCAAACATTGTTGGTTTGTTTTTCTGTTTGTTTGTTTGTTTTTGCCTTGGTAGCTGAGTTTTTTTGTTTGGTTTTGAAGAGTTTTATTAAGCAATGACTTCAGCATTGTGTAACCAGCACTGCACACAACCTGGCACTAACAGCACACAACCATCCACACTGAAACATGACTCATTAATCCCACGTGGGACCTGAGCTCAGGTTTGCCCACAAGGGCAGCGCAGCTCCAGCTGCTAACAGGTCCAAAATGTAAAGCTGAAAATGCAGGTTTCAGGGTTAACTCCCCCCTCACACATTCCACACAAATCTTTGTAGGTTACTCTAGCAAAGGTGGCAGCAGCAAGCAGGTGGCTAGAAACAAGGCATCTTCCTCTTGCTCTGGAAGCTCTTTGCCTTAATAGTGAGTTAGCCCAGGTGGCACAGCAGGAGAACCCTCCCTGGCCAAGCTACCAGGAGAGAGGTGGTGGGTCACAGGAGAGCGAGGAGGGAGCAGACCTAGAAGATGTGCCCAATGCTGGAGACTATTAATCTTCCCAATTCCATCTCTATTGCTTTTCACCTTCTCTGTTCCGCATCTACAATGTTCCTCTCTCTCCCCAGCTCCCGTACGCTCTTGTTTCTCCCATGGGCCTTTCTTGGTTCTAGGCTGTTCACTTCCTCCCCGTTACAGGCAGTCACCTGAGGAGCCTCGCACACCCCTCAGGCTAAACCTGTGTCTTTTGTGTTGGCTGCTTGCTTGCTAGATAACTGCACCATTGTTCCTGCCAATGCCCTTTTGCTTCCACAGTCAGATATTTTCTAACGATGAATTTCTAATACCAAACCTGAATTTTCTAACACTCTGTGCAGGTCTACTTTGGAGGAAATTTCTCCACTGATTTATTTCTAAGTACAGCTAAGGGCTACAAAGTCCTCCAGCCAGGCAATCACAATATCACAATATAGATAATAAATAGTCTCTAAAGCAGCTCAAGCCTTCTAACATCAATCTAAAGCCCCAACCCAGACGTTGACAGAAGTGTCTGTTCAGCTTCTTAGAGAGATATAGGGTTGACAGAGCGTTTAATCTAAGAAAGAGCCTAAATGATGACAGGATGTCACTGCATTCCTTATCTTCTATAAAATATATCAGCTGTCATATACGATGCTAGCTTGAATTCTTTAAATGTACGTTACTATTCGTTTTAATCAGATATCCTGGCTCAGGAATCCATAAGCTGTGGTAAAGAGGGTGAGAAGGAATACAACATGATGATGGGCTTAGGGAACAGAATTCGGCCCCTTCTTTTACCAGGGAAGCTGTAGACTCTTGACAAGTTGTTTCAACGATTTCGTAAGAAAGTGTCCTCAGTTGATACCAAAAAGGAATCCACGATCACGCAATTTCTGCCATGGAAACGACATCCTCATGTTATCAGAACAGCCAGATGGCCACAGAAGTTGTGTTTTAGCAGGGTGACTGGAAGTGGAGGACGATGGAAGGAAGGAGGGCCAAAAATCAAACAGCTGTTGCTGTTGTCTCAACAACAGCTCTCACTCCCTCTTGGATGGTGTGTGTATGCGTTGAAAGAAAAAGAAAGATTCCTTCATAGGAGAACAAGGAGATTTGTTTTAAAACATATAGGCACATACTTTTTAATTCAGCATTTACGCGTATTGCATTTTGACTTACTTGGTTTATTAATAAGCCTTTTTTCTTGTAACTGGAATTAATTAGAAAGATATTATGCTTTCTTTGCCATTCACCTATCACACCAAATAATATGTATAATCAAGTACTCTGAAACTGTTATTAGTCTACTTTTCTGGCTAAAGATCACATTGCATGAAATATTGATTGAATACAGAAACCAGCAAGACTGCCATTTCTTCCTGTATTTAGTTTCAACAAGTGTTTATACCAAGGAGTTGTTTTTATGTGTAAGAGTGCCCTAAGGAAAATGTCATCAGCACACAGATGATAAAACACATGCATGAGTGTTTAACTTTTAGTTGTCACGTGCCAAAATGTCTTCACTGAAAACTTACCGGAATTCAAGTTCAGAATGCTCCAAGACACAGAGCCATCTCACTCCTAGAGACTAATGGAAACGATACCTTGATTACAGCTCAGCAGCATTAAGTACAAATAAATCATTATTAGCGTTTCCAAATATTGCCTGTCTTGTGGGAATTTAAAACAGACACTGTGTTTTCCCACGCCAAATCCCAACTTCGTTTCTTGCTGTCACACTCAAAGACCAGAAAATCCAAGTTTATCTGAATGGCTGAAACAAATGATAGAATTAACATCTTAACGACTATCAGCTCCAACACCCCGTAATTAGCTTGGGAAACTATGAAAGCATCTGGGAGACCCCAAAAGGAAAGAAACAACTCCTCCATGTCGGTCTTTTGGATCTTCTCACAAAAAGAAAATTTAGAGGGAAGGCAGAAAAACATTTCCAAGTTACCTATACATGAGTCAACAGTACCTGTGATGCTACTTTGGCTGAGAGCTTTAACGAATTTGAGACATAGCAACAGGGCTAACTTCATGATAAAATTAATTAAAAGAGAACAAGATGGAGATCACGATCAAAACGAGGAGCCAAAAGTACTTGTATGCGCCAAGCCCAAAGCTGACCCTGCAAAAGCTCCATTTTATGGTGCAAAAACTACATCACGTTAGTCCCAGGGAAAACATGCTTCTCAGAGTACTGTGAGAGTGACTATTTGTGAGGGAACAGCTCTGCAGCCACATTATGTGCGGATGTAGACATTAAATAACATCTAAAGCCAATGCAAAACAGTACTAAATCATCAGATTTTCCATCAAAGCGTTTCAAGATGAATTAGACCACTCTCAGGCCAGAGCTGACTCTCTAAGTATTAAATAGACCAGTTCAGGATTTGTTCACGCCCAGTTCCCTATTTCACTCAGACAGTTACGACTGTGAGTTGTAGAATCAGGCCTAAAAATTATTAAAAATTCCCCTAACAAACACATAAGCGTTTCACCTTTTTTTCTACCTCTTATCTTTGAGCTGCCACCCTCCTGGGCAGCCTTCCCTACACAAAGATCTCCAGATCAGAAGGTACACGATGACCTGCTATGGTTACAGCATCGCAACATCGCATTGCCACAGCAACACTTGGAGCAGACCTGTCACAAAGACAATTTCTAAACCTGAAAGTGCACATTCAACAGCTACTGTTTCTGTTTGGAAAGAAATCTTCGATTTTTGTATTTTATTTAATAGTTTAAAAGAGGTAATTGACCCCTGTGTGGGATGCAAATTGCCCTAATCACTGCCACTGTTTGCTTTTCTAACCATACCAATGAGACAGTCTCATGTCCTGCAGGGTGGGCACCACACCAGAGGCAATGAGTGAAGTCCCACAGACTGCTAAAGGCAGTTAGCAAGTCACAGCTCAGCCATCATAACGCAACAGGGGCATTACAGGTGGGTACACTCTGTGTTGTTGCTTTAGCTTCCATTTTGCAAGTATCCAGTCTCCACTAGATTTTTTTGGTGACACCATCAGCTCCAGTCACTGGAGGTGTAGCCCAAAGCACAGTAACAGACACAATGGACCCAACAACGTATTTCCTCCCTCTTAATAACTCCTTAAGCCCGTAAAATGGAAGCAGTTTAATAAAACCTTGCAGCTCCTCACACTAGTTAGTCACATACCCAGCCACAGGAACTGTTGTAACCTTCCAATTCTTAACACCGTATTTCAACACAAGGCAGCACCTGCTCCAGAAAGCCTCACATTAGAGATCCTCAGATGTTCTGCTGGCAGCTCCTCTTGCTTGCCTTAACAATGTGCCCGGGTTCTAGAAATCCAGCAATAAGCTGAGGCTCCTGAAGTCAGCAGGATCCTGCAGCTCTGCTTTGTTGGTTAGCTATTTCCAGTGTGTTAAAGGACAGTAAGAGAAGTTCCACGCATAGAGAGGATTTGGTGGAATATTTTTCTCCCTCCAAGGACAATTCCCCAGATCTGGGAGGCAAGACAGCCAGATGTCAGTCTGGCACTCTGGGCTAGTTTAGGTTTTCCTGGTCCTCCTAAACAGGTATTTTCTGCTTCTTGCATAGTCACGTTTAGAATAGAGCAGTTCAGCTGGAAGGGATCTTCAAAGTTCTTTAAGTCCAACTGCCTGACCGCTTCAGGGCTAACCAAAAGTTACAGTGTATTGTTGAGGTCATTATCCAAACATTTCTTGAACAATGATCAGTGTAGGTTATCAACCACCTCATCAGGATGTCAGGATGTCTGTTTCAATGTTTGACCACCCTGGTGGTAAAGACAGCTTTCTTTACACCTAGCCTGACCCTCCCCTGGTGCAGCTCTGTGCCGTTCCCGTTCTGCCATGGGCTCCTAGGAGCAGAGCCCCACACCTCCCTCCGCTGATGGCATCTTCCATCTATCCCTACCCCCTGCAAGGCCTCTCGTCCCTCCCAGATTAGTGCCATCATCAGATTTGCTGAAGATACATTCCTGCATCCAGATCACTGACAGAAATTTTTAACAGGAGTGGCCCCAGAGCTGAGCCCTGGAGAGCACCGCTGGTCAATGTCCACCAGCCAAATGTAGCCCTGTTTACCCTTTGAGACACACCTTTGTGCCAGTTCATCAGCAGCATGGTATGAACTTGTCCTCTCACAGCTGGACACTTTGTCCAGAAGGGTGCTGTGAAGAACTGTATCGAAGGCCTTACCAAAATCCAGAAAGGTTATGTCTGTCGCCTTCCCTTGATCCACCGAGCGCATGACCTTGTCAAAGAAGGCAGGACTTCCCTTTCATGAGCCCACGTCAATTGTGCCTCATAACAGCTTTGCTCTTTAAGTGCCTTTCAGTATCCCCAGAACCATTTTCTCCACAGCTTTTCCAGGGACTGAGGTGGGGCTGGCAGGTCTGTAGTGTCCTGGGCCTTCCCTCGTGCCCCTCCTGTGGCTGGGTGAAACGTTGGCTGCCTTCAGCCACAGGCTGAAGTCCTTTATTTGTCTCCCCGGGGCCCTGAAATCCCTTTTGATAGACCTCAGACTTCCTGAAGCTACACCATTTGTACTCACTTGAAAGAGGAACGGATAACAGTCTGAAGGCTGTGTCATGATCAAGAGCTTCCTGGTGACATCCCCGGCCCAGGGAGGGTCTGGCCTGCAGATGGGAGCCTCTGTTCCCCTGAGGAGGCTGTCACCCATGAACACAACTCGCCGCCGTCTCTTTGCAGCGCTGGTTTTGACACCGCACTTGCTACAAGGCCTTGGTTGATTGGACTTTGGAGGAAGAACCTGCACAGATGCCTCTTCTACCCTCTTTTCACATCCTCCCTCTGCTACCCATAGAGCCTCACACCTACCCCATAGTGGGAGCACAGTGGGCAGATGGGCTCCTCTCGTGGCTCTGCAGTCAATTGCTGCCACTGCGCAGCCTCCCTCAAGCTGCTGCCATTACCCTGGGGCAGGCCGTGTGCAGGTGCCAGGCCATGGAGCAGGCCGTGTGCCAGGCCCGCCTCAGCAGCAGCCATGCCAGCATGCACATACCATAAGGGGCAGAGCGTGGCCCCACTGATCCATCTATCACCTTTTCAGGCTCCCAGATGTTTCTTGTTCTCCCCACCACTTCCCAGATCCTGGCCACCAGCTCCTCTCCCCAGGCACATCTCACACTGTGCTCTTGCCTTTCATCTCAGAGCAGCGCCAGAACCTGAGGGCTGGGTGGCCGTGTGGGCCACCCGGTCCCCATCTGATGGCCGCATGAGTCCCGCGGGTTGCTGGAGGGACTGAAGCTGATGGCATAGCTCCCTGCCATGTGGCCATCGTGCCCGTGTCACCTCCCTGCCACACACCCCCGGGGGCAGCTGAGACACCCCACAGACAGCCCTGGGACACCGCGAGCCCTTCAAGGCTGGCAGACATGACAGAGGGCCTACAGGAGGCCGTCCCCATCTGGAGCAGCAGTGCGAGGCGGGAGGGACACACCAAGCTTCTAAAAGAAGCAATTAATCACTCTCAAAGTGCCCTTCTTCAACTTGTGGTGCCTGCAGAGTACTTTCTGATTTAATGCAAAGATTTTATGGGCAGACTTCTCAGATGATATACAGATGGCCACCATACGGCTTAGTCCCACCTCTCCCAGAAGAGAAAAGGAGGCTTTATTCATTTCTGCCAGATTTCTAAATAAAATGAAAAAAATAATACAATTGCTGCATGACATACATACATCTATTTCTGTCCAGGAAATCCTCTGAGACGGAGAAATCCTGGCCTGAAACATGGGAGCCCTAAAATGGCTATAATAGTGTCATAAATAAATGCCACATGTGAATTGTATTAATACAGATAAAGGCAGGAAAAGACAAAAACATCATAGCATGGTTTGGGCTGGAAAGGACCCTAAAGACCCTCTAGTTCCAAACCCTGCCGTGGGCAGGGACACCTCCCACCAGACACACACGGCCTCCCCAAGTCAGGCCCCTTCGCATCAGTGGAAATCTTCTGTTGACTTTGACAAACTTTAAATACTTCCATTGCTCGCTCTTCAGCATCTGGTGGGTTTAGCTATTAGCTGTTCTTGTAGTACCCTTCCTATTTTTGGTAGGTTCCTCAACCAAAATGTCATTTGTGATCTCGTATGGGCTTCCCTCCACTCTGCACAGCTGCCTCAAACAAGTAGACAGCAACACACAAATTACAGCAGGAATAGCCAGAAATCAACCACAACAACACACAGCCTCACTCTTCTTTGTGTTCCATAGCAAGCATGACATTTGAAAATAAATAAATAAATAAATTCACTAAAATCTAATGGTCTTCCACCTACTGCTGATTCACAACCATAACTTCTCTGTTTGGGAAGCAAATATTTGCTGCACTAAATGAGCATACCAGATGGTTTACTTCCTCTTATTTTCTCCACCTTGTTCAATATCCCCCACTTTCCTCTAAGTGCAAACATTGGCTAAAGATGTCACTCTTCCTCTACAAAATGACATCATGGTGGGAGGTCAGACAGCATTTCAGGCAAAGGCTTCGCTACAAAAAAGGGTCAAAAAGAGTTTGAATTCAGCTATATATAAGAAAAGAATACATATAGGAAGCAATTTTGGAAGGGAAAAAAAACAGAACCAGCAGGTTTGTTCTGATTGGAACTCAAGTTAATGCAAAGCAGATACCTGTAACAAGCACCAGTGTCAGCCTCATTACTGCCCTAAAAGCTTTTAAAGGTGCTTCCAACACGTGTAACAGTGCAACTCAGATCTGCTCAAGGGAAAGAGAGCGCATGGCTGTGAACTTAAAGCCCATTTAATATTCTGTTACAGAAACCATTTCCCAGCTGATGAAACCAAAACCAAAGCGCTGTAGCAAAGCAGCAGGTTTCCTGAGAAGCGTCTCTCAACTCTACAGAACAAAGCTCAAGAATTTTGCTACAGATTTTCTAAATATCCTCAAAAGTTTAATCACCCTGCTATAGAACTTCAGGGAATTAGACAAGCAGAAGGGATGTCACTCCCCATCCAGCTCAAAAGAACGCTGAAAAATTATAAATGCTTTTTGGGTTCACCCTGGAAAAATTGTCCCTGCTGTAAATATTCAATACTTTTATTATTACTTTCTTAAACAGGTTTTTGGTTTGTTTCTTTGTTTGTTTTTAACTTGGCCTGCAAACCATAAGCACTCCTGAATGATTAGTGAATAAAAAAATGGAAAAATACTTAATTGTAATTGACACTTCCTACAGTCGTGCAAAGTTGTCCAGTAGCAAAGTAGCTCATGTTTCACCCCACTTCTGTGGCATCTGCTGTGCAGTCACAAAAATGAGAAAAGTTGTAGCCTGTCACGGTAAATGACCCAGCAGGGCAGATGTGGCCTGCAAACTGATGCGTGGGGCCTCAGCACCAGTGAGGGGGGACTTGTGAAGCACGGTACCTGCAGATGCTGTGCTCCCTCCAGAGCTGTTTTTTGTCATTTGGTGCATCCACCTAAAGCCTTCACAAAGGAATTGCAGTGGGACTGACATCTGTATTGAGAGAATCAGACCTTCAGGCTGAATGATGATCATTGTATGTAGACCAAAAACAAGAAAGCTGTTTTAAAAAAAATATTGCAAATGGTTTAGCACAACTCTCCGTGACAGCAGATGTGCTCTTGACAATAGAAAGCAAGCAGTAAGGCTGTGCGACTTCCTTCACGATGGATCAGCAGATCAGACACCTTTTGAGAAAGTAGCAGGGGTCAGGACATGAGACAACAACATGCCTTTCTTTTAAAAAGAAAAAACAACAACAAAAGAAGGAAACCAGCTCCTACACCAAAAGGCCGTGTTTCAGAGCCTTCCGCCTGCTCTGGAAAGCTTCTGAAGCAGAAGTGAAATCCGCGCATTTGAATGTGAAGATTATTCAAAACTGTCTCTGAAGAAGAGTTCAAATCAGAGCAGCATCTGAGTTTGGCCAAAGGACAGATCATGTCTGTACCACAGCAAGAGAGAACGAGACTCCCTGCAGGAAGAGAAGCCGTGAAGCTGTACCTGAACAACAGCTGCATGGCGTGCAGTCACAGCTGAACAGAAGGAAGAAATTCCTCCTCGCATTAATGCTGCTGACCCACAGCGTGCTGCTGACAGGTGCTGGGCACAGCGACTCTCCGACAGGCAGCAGGAAGCCACAGCAGCACGACAGGAGGTGGGAGGAAGAGAAATCCTACCAGCAGTTCTGTTAGGGTCTGTGCTTGATCTAGTCTTCTTCAACCAATAAAACAGAAAATCTAGCAGAAAATATTCCAAATATGATTTTAATATTTTTTCAACTCAAATCATGTTTTGAGTCCAATTCCCACATCGTTAACTTGTATTTTCAGTAGTAAAGCAGAACTGTTTTGGATCTGCCAGTGAAAATGGTCCACTAGGAAGCCACCAGACTGTTCTCTTCCCTCTTCCCTGACCCAGCTATGGGATCGCAACTCCACGTGCTCAGTCTCTGGACTCTGAACAGGAGCTGGACATGAGGAGTTGGCACTGGGCTCTCCAGGCTCAGTTCTGCACACAAACTCTCCCTGGAGACATTCTCTGGAACTCGGCAGCTGCAGTCCCTGAACCTAATAATGTTCACCAGACCTCCTCAGAGCTGCGACAAGCTGGAAGCACAAGGCCTCACGTCTTTCTGTGGAAAACAAAACACATGTATACATATACACACAAATTCCTCTATCTATCAAGCAATTTTTGCAGGCAATCTGTAACTAGCAAACAGCAACAAGAAAGGAGTCCTGACTGCTGTGAACATGTGAAACGACAACAAAGCACCATCAGCACACAACGGGTCCATAGTCCCCACTCAAGAAGTCCTCCTGGTAGACCTTCCCGGAAAAAAGCATTTCAGACAGAAAGCATCATAAAACACTGTCTGACAGACACCATCATAAAACACTGTGCATTGGGCACGCAGGGCAGCACACACTCCACATAAACCCTGGGTGCCAGCAGGCCCTGGCGTCTTCAACTTCTGTGAGACTGCAGTTCTTTGAGAAAGGAGTCAGAAATTTGTGGATTAAGAGAACAGACCAACACAGGTGACAGCATGGTGGGTATCTGATAAGGTTAAGTAGCTGGAAGCTTCTTCAGATAGCTGGAAGAAGCCTCCTGATGATAGCAACTTGGACAGCTCAAGGAGACTTCATCCCAACCACCCTGGTATCTGCCAGAAAGGCAGCAGGGCTGGGACACAAGCAATTCAGGAGGCCTAGAGAGCAGTAAGGGCAATTTACTGGCACACGTGGTCAGTGAACCAACTAGGGGGAACGTTCTGCTGGATCCGTTACTCAGAGAAACAAATCAGTTAAAGATGTGAGGGCAGCTTTGCCTGCAGAGGCTGTGACAGCTTCACCCTGAGCTGTATCACAATAGTGGAGCTGCAGGTCAAGGAAATGTTCTCTCCTTTTTGGCGCCCAGCTTTAGCTCCCTAGTATAAGGGCAGCATCAACACGCCTGAGAGCAACTGAGATGATCAGGGGACTGAAGAACAGGATGCATGAGGAGACCAAGACCTGGGGTTGTTCAACATGGAGAAGGTGAAGGGGGATTTATTGCTAAACTTTGACAACCTAATGGAAGCACGTAGCAAAGCCAGATCATTCTCAGAGGTGCACAGAAATGAAACAAAGAATGAGTATAAACTACAACACAGGAAATTCCAGTTAGATGTACAGGAAAAAAAACTGTTAACCCAGAGGGTAGTCAAATATTGGCTGACAAGCCCAAGGAGATTGTGTGATCTCTATCCTCAGAAAAGATAAACTCACCTGTGCAAGCTGACAAGCAACTTGACCTCACTACTTCTGGTTTGAGGAGAGGGGTGAACCATCAGATGGCCCTTCCTACCTAAACTACTCGATGAATCCATGAACCAAAGAAAGGCAATCACATCCAGAAGCACAATTACAGGCCTGGACATCAGGATAGTAGATTTTCAACTGAGAGATGGGTTTGGAGATGACAAAGCCCAGCTAAAAAAAAGAGACTAATGAGAAATCTGAAGGGCAACAAAATGCAATCCCTACTGCATTTGTTCTACTGACACACACAATCTTTATTCTGACACATATAGCTATGTATGATGTAAGGTGATCATCTCCTGTCACCTACATTTGCATGTGTAATGCAGCTGTGATCGTGCTGGGGTGGAACTCTGTATGTATGAATGTTTAAAGGTTGTCTCCTGCTGAATAGGGATTCATTTACTGTGGCTATCTTTGTGAGACCCATACTCAGCTAAAATTGTGCTCTTCAGAGGCTGACAACCGATTCTTTGCAGAATGGAAAGCAATAAAAATAAGTTGCATACCAAGCAACATTTGATTACTCATCTCATTTTTTGACTCATCCATAACTCATGCTCACCATCACCTGTTGTAGTTACTTATTGGCATCACACCTGGTGTTTGAATCTCAGGGTACCTCAGCTGTTTTTGTTTTTTTAAAAAACATCCTACCAAATTTCTTATTTTCTTACATTCAGAAACAGAGGCAGACTGCTGTATAACAGGAGAGGAATCTGTGTGAGCAAAGTTGTGAGAGTTTTTTTTTTGTTTTTTTTTTTTGTCTTCCTCCTCCACCTTGTAATACTCCGTCCTTCAAACATATCTAATTAACTTCAGGAACAGCATTTCTCCTCTCAAGCATATGATGTAGGCTAGCCATAGCACTGGCTTTTGCCAAGAAGTTACGAGTGGATACACAGAATGTTGTCATTGGCTTAGTGAATATGCAGAACCAAACAAATCCATGACAAAACCCAAAGCACCTTACTACACAAAACAAATCAGGCCACAGTCACATCTTTAATAAACACACTTTGAGTCAGTGACAGAAAAGATACAGCAGACATGACAACTCTGAAAATCAAGTTGGGGGTAAAAGTGTGCTGCTGGTGTTTTCATAGGATCAGCCAAGATCCCTAAACCTAACCATCCCCTCAGTGGCTTCTCAGCCATTCAACAACACTAGAAACATGCTAAAGTCATCCTTGCCTCATCCCTTCTATTCCTGCTACGCAAGCAGCATAGAAGGGTCTTGATTCTCATCAAAACCACTGGAATAGATTAACCCAGAAAAAACACCAACTCTCATCTCTGTGTAGAAGATTGTTGGTTCTACTGGAGGGAGACCAAGCAAGCTGCAGAAATACTCCACTCCTCTTTGCTTCCCCCAGTCACACAAAATACCTTTCGTATGGAGAGAAGCCTGCCACTGCTAGCCTTGTAATAGGAGTTACCTAATTCAAACAGAGCATGGCAGAAAGCATCTCTCCACAAAAACCGTTCTGCATCTTCTTGATGAGTCTGTTCTAATAGGCAGTTGGCCATGTGTTTGACAAGAGAAGGCATTTCACCGAGCATTCTCTTTTGTCCTGCTCTTATTGGGACATGAGGAGTCAATGAAAGGCACAGAGGGTTCTTTCCACTGTTACATTAGCTAAGTAACCAATTCTAATTTCAGAGAGCCAGGGTGATCCTCTTTCACTTAAAAAAAAAAAAAAAAATTAGCCCTGAAGCTCTCTTGGTAAGGGTATGAGTTCTGCAGCACTACGAGGAGGATGGTGAAGGGCTTGTTCTCAGAATCCCAGCACACACTAGAGCTTTGGAAGGTTGTATCCCTGCACTTTGGTCTTTGGGTATTGCCACCTGCTCAGTATCTGTAGTGGTCTGGCTTGAATGGCCCATCCTTTGACAAGCCCAGGTATTTGGCCTGCTTATCACTCAGTTTTGTCAGCTTCACACACAGTTTGTCCAGATGCGCAGCAGCCACAGCTTCATCCAGCTGAAAAACAAAGCATTGGAACAATATTAGCAGCTTCAGTTCAGGAAATCATGGCCAGCATAGAGAAATGAATGCCTGAAAACCAATAGCAGCTCCAAGGAGAATTCAACAGACTGACACAGACAAACAGCTTATTCCTGCCAGCATACACCAACTGCTTGAGCACAGAACCATCTTCAGATGGAAGAGCCCCAAGCTCAATTTGACTCCCTCAAAAGGATAAGTGAGACAGGCAACTACATGATCAAGCCCAATCCCATCTACACATTCACATCCATCCACAGGCAGAGAATAGATCAAACTATTCAAAGATAAGAATGTCCAGTTTGGTAGAATGGAAAAGCCCCAGTCATGTTTCCACTATGAAAACACCTGGATGGACTGGACTACCATCTTAATATTCTAGAGAAATTCTGGTACTGACAAAAAGAACCAAGCATCTCCCTTCCAGGTATACCTTCTTTGAGGGATGTGTTAAGACTACTCATTCAAGAATCACCAATTCAGCACGTATGGTATTATCTATTGTCACGGTCTTCATGAATAATAAGGCCAAGATAGGCAAGCATATCAACAAACTTTATATTCCTCTTTCTGAGCTTTTCTTTATCCCAGAGGTGTCAGAAAAACAAGCAAACCCAAGAGACTGAAAAACGAGCAGAAAGTTAGAAGACATTTAAGTACCACAAGAGTACAGAAGAGTCAGGAAACAGTTACATGGCAAACTAGTTGCTATGTCAAATTGGAAGGCAGAGCCATAAAGGATGTTCAAAGAGCACTAGGAGGGAATGAGTTGCATATAAGGACAAGTTTTCACATCTTTAATTCCTGCAAGATACAAATAATCATTGCTAAGGAAACACAGACACAACATAAGTCTAAATTCCAGCAGCAGAGACAAAACTAGTGATATTTCCTCTGTGCTAATCAAATGGAAGTGACATGCTGCAATATATCTGAACAATAAATCAACAAAACAGTTGAGTACTAGACCTTCAGCCTGTGTGAACCAGCACATCCCAAATGGGTGGGTGTTAACGAGCAACTGCTCTAAAGTAATCCCATTGTAACAACCAGGTATTAAGACAAAACTTCAATGTGCACAGAGTAATTCAGTACAGCTCAACCTCTTCACAACAAGTAACATAGCACTAACATCTATTGAGAACCAGCACGGGCTCATATTGAGCATCTCAAAAGATGTTCAACAGAAACAGCTAAAAATAATAGATGAAGTGGTTGAAGAATGTGGAAGCAAACCATGAAAGCT
The DNA here is from genome assembly GCA_013396635.1 of Penelope pileata. NCBI lineage: Eukaryota > Metazoa > Chordata > Aves > Galliformes > Cracidae > Penelope > Penelope pileata. The sequence goes on along the minus strand of WBMW01003292.1, from coordinate 33,469 downwards.
ATTGAACGCTACATAAGAATCTTACGTTAGAATCAGAAAAAACAAGAAAGAAAACCTAGTTGGAAGGACTGTGTTTAATACGGGAAAGTAGTATTTAATCTTAGCAGACCATACTGGAAGAAAAAAAGCAAGTTAAAAATTGAATACATATCTGGTCGAACTGCAGTGACATACTGAGATCTGACAGGTGTATTTGCAGCACAGTTGAGACAGATTACATCTACCTGAAAAGCAGCTGCTACTGAGTCACTGGCATTTCCCAGATCAGGTTCTCACACTGCAGAGATAAGCTAGTTCACAGCTCCTTCAGCTGGTGGACTTCAAGATTTAGAGAAAGGAAAGCTGATATTCCTACTCACTGCACACTTAAAATCAGGAAGATTAGCATAAGGACAGATAGGTTTGGCACCAAAAACATGGACACAACAGTTTGCCTGGATTTCCAGGAAAACACATTGCAGAAATGTGTGCATGTTTGTACCAGCTCATTGTCATAGTGACAGCCTTGCAGTCAAAGAACACGCAGTGCAACGTACTCAGCAGTTCTTCAATATACATTTAGATCTCAAAGCTACTACAGAACAAGGAAAGATACTAGGCCAAAAATCAAAGAAAGCTCTTCTACCCATCTTTTGTTGGTTCTGACAAGACGACAGTTTTATTCATCGGAATTACCTGTCAAGCACAGTGGGTAAAGGTGATCATTTGTCACTGTATGTGAACCTGAACACATCATTGCCATATGCTGAGCAAACATGCAACTCCATTTGTAAGTAACGGGTCTGGGCGTTACTTCTCACTTTCAGTTCAAGTATGATTACTAAAAACTGTTACTCAGGAAAAGTACGAAGCCTCATTTTACTGGCAACATTAGACTCTTTTTGAGGGAATTGTCAACAAATGTTTTCCTCTGAAGATGACTGTGTCAGAGAGCTTGCTGATCAACTCCTACATCATATTTCTGGTACACTGTGCTTTTAATTGGCAGTTTTGGAAGCTTAAGTTCTTCACCAAATGTTTCATAGATAAGCCCAAACATACACTTTATACTTTCCAGATGAAAAGTATTTTCATATTTAGTCTCACATCTGGTTTCATTTCAAAGCAATGGATTTAACTCCAGTAATCTTTTTCAATGATCAACTCAGATTCTCAGGCTTGTTTTAGAAAATTAAAACCAGGTTAGTTTTTTAAAGGACTTTGTGAGTTATGACATGACTCGGATTTCTCCAAGAACAAAGAATCCACAGATACCTTTAAAAGGAAACAAGGGAATTTGTGTCATTAATATTCTGTGAAGTTATTAGGACCAGATTATGATAAGCTCTGCTCAGGTACAAATGGGACCCAGACTCACTCAACACCACAGTGAAGATTTCTAGTTTCACTCCAGTTTCAACCCTTCAGGAAGGGGTTTCCTGACTATCCTGAGGCAGTACAGGGCTTCCAAAAACCTTAGTAAAGGTCAAGCAAAGAAAAAAAAAAAATCTGGACATTCCTATCACAAACAAGTCCTAGTTCCTCACAACATCCTAGCCACAACAAAATGGCCCACTTCAGAAGGACTCAGCATGACCAAAGCCAAGCACTTATTCTGAAGGACAGAAGCTCTTCGCAACAACATTCAACAGGAAAATGAACTCAAGCACAAAAAACTATTTTATCACATACAAAGCTGGTTTTCTTACAAACCTGAATTTCTCCACTATTCTAACTCACCTTCTTTGGCAGGAAGTGGACTCCAACAGAGTATTTGTCACTATTTGTCCACAGCTCGATCTGTGCCAGCACCTGGTTGGTGAAGGAGTTGCTCATGACGAAGCTAGGGTGACCCATGGCACAGCCCAGATTGACCAGCCTGCCCTCTGCCAGCAGGATAACATGGCGGCCGTTCCTCAGCGTATAGCGATCCACCTGGGTGGGAAACAGCAGTGAAAAGCGAGGGCACACACAGCATTTTAAGTCATGCAAAACTTGCTGGGCTTCCTTCTCACATCAACAATTCAGCAATGGGTTTAAGATGTGGACTTCCATTACAACTGAGACACTCCTCACAATTCCCAGCCTGTTTTTGGTAAAGCCTGCAACTACTCTGGGCTTCACGCAACACGAATCTTAGCATCTGCTTCACACGTAACCAGTTATCCTGTTCTTCCACACACAATCACCTCAGGTGTCTGTGGTAAGGAACGTGCTGCCAGCACTAACATGAAATTCGTATACACATGGCTATAACAACTGGCGTGGAGAGACAGGAGAGGGAACACCTCTGTGTGCAACTGCCCAGAGCATCTGCAGCTAACACACAGGGAAGAGTCAGATCGCTCAGCCTCCTGAAATCACTCCCCAGTGAATCACAGAATGATAAAATCACAGAATGGCCTGGGTTGGAAGGGCCCCCAAGGATCACCAGGTTCCAATCCCCCTGCCACAGGCAGGGCCACCACCCTCCAGATCTGGCACTGGATCAGGCTGCCCAGGGCCCCATCCTGCCTGGCCTTGAACACCTCCAGGGACGGGGCAGCCACAGCTTCTAAGGCCTTGACTTACAGTCAAGGCATGCACAGTTTGTCTCCCAGGTACAGGCTGCTGTAGACATCTACAGACTTTTTGGGACCAGATTCTAGGAGACCTTGAAAACTCTTGTGGTTTGACAGCTCATCCCCTGCGATGAGGCCGGCAAGACAGGTCCCAAAGACCTCTCCACTTCTCAGACAAGTGGATCTCTCCACTTCTCAAACAAGCAAGTCAGGTTACATGCACAGCTGCAAAAAACCATTATGTTAAATGGCAGTCCTAGGTTCTGGGGCACCCCTCTTGCTCTCAGGGAGAAAGACTCAGCCCTCCATTCAGGGTGATTTCCAAGGAACGTGAAGCAAAATACAACATGCCACTTAATTTTGTTCTTACAGCTTTGGCCTAGAGGTTAAAATTCAGCTGAATTCAGCTTTATTTGTAACAATACTGTCTTTCAAAAAAATCTTCGTTCAGTTTCATAGTGCAGATGTAATAATTAAACTAACAGCAACTGTTGTACTGGAACAGGTACCTCACCCTCAGAGGAGGTCTGTGACTCTGCTTGTCTTCCCCAGCTGTGCTTCAATCCCAGCACTCTGCCTGCAGGGTTTGTATAGTACAGACCACTGGTTTTAGCACATATGTAAATAGCAACCATCTCAAATAGAAGCCCCACAATTCTTAATTTCTCCTGCCCAAGTGCAGTACAGCAAGGTAAGGCTAGCAAGATTTTTTTTCCACTGAGCAGCTGCAATATTTCTTATGGATGCTGATTCTCAGTGTGGATCACTGGCAACAGTGCTCAGTCCACCCAAGAAACACCACATGCACCATCAGAAGACCATGGGAGGGAGAAATGAAACAGAGAAGGAAGCAGACAAATCAGAACACTAAAAAACCCTGAAACTACTATAACATTGCTGATATTAAACACTGTTTACAAATCAAATGGCTAGAATTAAGTTTTGAGGTTTGAATCTGCTGGTTTTAAGTATCCAGACACTACATCCACATACAGAGCCAACAAACCCCTGGGCAGCTGCTGGCCTGTGCCTGCAATCACATACCTTTGGCCATCTGCTGACATGGCTGATTCCATGCACGGCGTAATGCAGAAAAACAAATTAATGTCTTTGTACAGAAAGAAATGCAGAACAGTACCAATCTAAGCCTGTGAAACCATGAAAACAAGTCTCACCTATGGACAGACAAACCAGCTGACTTACCAGCTCAACATGCTGCTAGAGAACTAGAATTCAAGGTATCCAAGCGTTAAGTTCATCTCCACACTGATACAAACACCTTCTCTCTTTCCCTACCTGCATTTAGCTTACTCTGGACTTTCTGGCTGCTTTGCACTTCCTTCCAGACCATGCAAGCATGATATATGCGTAAATTACTTATTTTCACAGCCTAAACTCATCATCCCCACCCTGACCTTTCCTTCCCCTCAAGAGCTGACTTTGTGCTATGCACTACTCCAGTACCAGAACACAGCTGAGGGGAACTGCACCCAGTGCAAGCAGATAGTCAAAACAGCCTGCCAGCTTTTCAGGCATGAGCCTACCTTCTCCTTCAATTCTACTCAAAGCAACAGATGAGTCAGAACGGCACATTAAGACATTTTCCTTTCCCAAGTATTAAAAATTTCTTCTGCCAGCTCACCACTTGAAAATAGGGACCATATGGCACTGAAAATTAGGAGGTTGGACACTGTTTTGCAATTAGGCTTTACCTCTAGCTGATGTCTAACAAGCAGGCACTCTGCCCTGGTGTTAATCCTCACGATGAAGAGACAGGTCTTCATAGGAAGTTTTGACCATGGATAGAGATTTTTGTTCTTGTTCTATATTCCCTTCCTTGCTACGGGATATAGAAAAAGTTGCCAAGTATTAGTAATAATCCAAGTACTTAGTTAAGAGTTGGTACTTGGTATAATAAAAGCAGGTGGGACACATCACCTGATGTGAAAACATTCTAAGGACTGCTGCAAGGTGTCACACCTTTAACACAGGGACTGACCTCTCCTTGAGGCCCCTGTGGGACTGGGGACAAGATACTTAACACCAGGATCAGGGCAGGCAGTTTTCTCTGCTCATCCCCTGCACTCAGGTGTGCTGACCTCTGCAATTTTCCCAAACATGGGAAGCTTGACTGCATCATTGGTGGGAGTGGGAGAAACAGTGACCTGGGCTGCACCAACAGAGGGCTGGCAGCAGGGCCGGGAGGGGACTGTCCCCTCTGCTCTGCCCCACCTGCAGCACTGCGCCCAGCCCTGGGCCCCAGCACAGGAAGGATTTGGGGCTGTGGGAGCGGGGCCAGAGGAGGGCACGGGGATGCTCAGAGGCTGCAGCACCTCTGGGTGGGGACAGGCTGAGAGCTGGGGGTGCTCAGCCTGCAGGAGAGAAGGCTGCGGGGAGACCTCACTGCGGCCTGCCAGTGCCTGAGGGAGCTCATCAACAGGAGGGGGAGGGATTTCTTGCACGGTCTGACAATGACAGGACAAGAGGAATGGCTTTAAATTGAAAGAAGGGAGATTTATGTCAGATGTGAGGGGGAAATTCTTCACCCAGAGAGCAGTAAGGCCCTGGCACTGCCCAGAGCTGTGGGTGCCCATCCCTGGAGGTGCTCAAGGCCATGGATGGGCCCTGGGCAGCTGAGCTGGGGGCACCCAGCCCACGGCAGGGGGTTGTAACTGGAAGGGCTTTAAGGTCTCTTCCAACCTAAGACATTCTATGATGAAAGTATTCCTTTAATGAATTTGAATAAAACTGAGAAGCCATTGCTAGGTGGCAAACACAATTTCCTTCCCAGACTTCAGTGTAAGAGCACTTCCATCATCTTATTGTAACGACTCATCACTGCTGCCCTGAGAAAGGTCCAAACACATGCACAGAATCATAGAACAGCTTGGGTTGGAAGGGACCTTACAGATATCTAGTTCCAGTGCAGATGAATTCCCGTGCAGGTGGGGAAGGAATTCATGCTGCAAGATACTTCTTGAGAGCTTGTTTCTAAACCCAGAGGTACATCCCCATCTCCAGCAGTAAGCAGTACATGGGTCAGAAAGAACACAACAGCCAAAGGGAAAAGTGCTGTTTTCCCAGTAAATCCTCTCAGCTTCATCTACCTGCTGATCAAGCTGAGACAGAGGTGGTCCACTTGTGCTACCCAAAAGCAAGCAGCCAGCTACAGGCTCCTCCAGGAGAAAAGCTAAGAGTGAGGTCAGCTCTACACTAAGGCCATGGGCAAGAACGGACGCGAACACAGTGACAACTTGAGAGCATAACTTCATACCTAGTCCAACCCACATGCAGATCCCCAACAACAAGCATGCTCCTGAAAAGGCTCACAGCTGCTTACTAACAGTTTGATGTGGGTGGCCAATAAGCCATAAGGGAGTTATGAAAACTGGCAGGGCAGACAGATCTAAGACATACACTTGGGTGTGGTTAAAAAATTAAAAAACCTGTCCCAGAACCCTGCTATCAGCAAAAGTTAGCTCTTCAAAAGGTAACCAGAAGCCCTACGCCAAGTCAGGCAGAGCCTGGTTACCCTTACGTGATGTTCTCCCTCAATGCTGGTGTTACAACAGTTTTGATTTAATTTAATTTTGTTTCTGTGTTTAACGACACAGGCAAAAGGCTGAAGCTTTTCCGAACCCTACTTTCCTGTGTGGCTGCAGCCATAATTTGTCGTAAATATACGGTGGGAATGCAAACTGAGCAAGGACAAAACGTCCTGCCTTCTGTGCCCGCACACAGACTTCTGGTCTCCATAGGTTTCTAAAATGAAGCCACTGAGTCTGGAAGAGAAGACTGAATTTGGCAGAGCTCCACGTAGGCTTTCCTGAGGCTTCAATTTCCAAACAAGAAATCCTTTGAAAACAAAGGTGTGAATTTTTCAATCCTTGGCAAAATTCCAGAAGACGTTCCCTTGAGATTTACTCAAATACTAGCACCCTACATCAAGGCCAAGACTGCTCTGGTGCAGAGCAGCTACATGAGCAAGCAGCTTCCTCTGAGGAAATTGAGATCAGCCACCAGGCAGTCCGCAGGCTCTGTTCCTGAGAAGTTTTATATGGTCTTTAATGGTCTGCTCTGTATTCATCAAACTTGAAAATTGAGTTATGGCACTGTTTTCAGATGGTGGCTATTAAAAAGCACATTTCCATACCTCCCCCATTCCCCAAACATCAAGGCTGACCTCCTCTAAGGAATGAACTTGATGCAATCGACTACGAGAGCACCACTATGGTGTAGGCTCCTGTTTGTCCAGAAAGCAGGAAGACAAGGACAAAGATGTATCCATACCAGGCACTGCTTGCCAGAGACCATGCTGTAACTCCTGAGCACTTGCTGGAATCAATTGCTATTGCTGGTATTAACATCAACGCAAGAATAACACAGATTGTTCCAGGCTAACAGGGCAAGAGCAGAGTAGAATTTGTATTCTGATCAGCCTAAAACAACCCTGGCTTTCCAAAAAGAAAAAAAAAGCTAGAAATGCAAAGAGGAAAAGCATCTGAAGAAATGCTCCCCCTTTCAGGGAGCAGATACTGACTTGCTACCACTTCTTTCCAACAGGATGCCTTCTGCAAGGGCTTTCTCACCTGAGGTTTCACATTCACCACCTCTACTGCATTTTCATTCAGCCACTTTGCATCAACTTCCACATCAAAATGACCAATATTACACACTATGGCATCATCCTTCATCTGCTCAAAGTGCCTGGGGGGAAGAAAAAAGTTACAACAAAAGTTAACGCACAAAAGAAACATACCTTCTCCAACTCCAAGAGATGCTCTAGCCCACAGCTCTGCTCAAGTAGAAATGAAGAGTTCCTGCATCACTGACTGCAGTTGATCCTCATAAACATGAGATGTGTGGCTCTGGTAATCTAGGCATGTAAAGTCTGCTGGAAAAAGCTTCAAGCTCCTAAGAAAGGACTCTTCCCAAGGATGCAAGAAGTTATTGGAGAGAAACTGTTGTCCCAGTTTAGAAGGTAAAACTAATTTTTTTTCAATTGGCCAATACTAAAATACCTGCAGTCATTCTGGTCTCCTCTACATGGAAGGAATCTCTTTCTCCATGACTCTAAAGTTTCCAGCAGTTTCACATCTCTGGAGACTAATGACTTCATCTCCTCCCACTTCATCTGACCTCACACTACAACACGTACAGTCCTAACGGCAAATACAGGAACGAGTTTTTGTAGAGTGGAGGGATTATAAATTGAGATCTAAGAAGTGATAATTAAAAACCTGCAGAGGAGTTTATTGAGAACAGATCAGTTTCAAGACTGTTGTGTGTACTCACAGATGGAATCACTTCCAATCTTCACCTGCCTCCCCTTCTGTTCACATTTATCTGTTCTAACACAGAGTTCAGGCCCACTCTCATTTCCTTAACGACACTCTGTCCATCTATGTCTTGTTTCTCCAGAATTAGGTGTTGTAAGACAAGAATAATTGCAACTTGGCAACATCTAACTGAGCTGAAGAACTGAAGTCCCAATTTCTCATTAAGTTACTGCTATCCCTCACCATATTGCTGGCCAGTTATGACTGTATAAAAATCCAACTGTACCAGTAGGTTTTCACTAAAGCAAATGGTTAGATCATACCTGCCCTGAACAACGTCAGTGCATCCAGTGGTGGTAACAAAGATATTGCCTTCTTTGCATGCCTCCTCCATGGTAGTAACTTCATAACCTGAAAGAGAAAAAATTATCCCCCTACTCAATCACCAGATATTGTTAAAAAATGGGCTGCAATATTATGAGTAAAGCATAAAGAAAGAATTATGAGTAATAAAAGGCTGTGCCAACACCTAACCTATGGAGAAGGTTAGTGGGCATACTTTTCTTACACTAAATAGCACCAAGGCAGCACAAAGGTATCTATCCCTCACCTACTTCCAATGTGAAGATCTACACATTCAACACCCTGTGTCCAAAGGTGTAGCGTCTGCCACAGCTCTTAACTGGATTTAGGGGCTGGTCTGACAAGGAAAATGCACCCACAATACCTGCAGGTTCTAATCATGTATGAACAGAAATGGGATAAACTGATACTAAGAGCAGCCACATGAAGCACACACAAGAGCTGGAGTACAGCTGGAGCACAGAGTGTGCTGCGAGCACAGCCTCACCTCGGGAAGGCAGAGTGGCATTAAGCTACAAAAACATCTCATGAAGGCAAGCTCTGCTGTTTTACTGTGGAAACAATCTAGTGAAGTCTTTACCCACACTAAAGGTGGGGTCACCCAACTTGAAGGTAATTAACCCATTCAAAAGCAGACTTAAAGCATTATGAAACCTAGGAACCACTCCACTATAGTCTCTTTATCTTTGACTCCAAAGATATCTTCAAGGCCTATCACAAACCCCTCTCACGTTGTGAGGGAGGAGTTCCTCATGTGCTCAGCTACACAGAGGGAGTTCACCTGTACAGTATGGATAGGGCTGAAACCCACTGAAACTTTCTTGACAGTATTATTTATTGCTCTACATTAAAACAGAATGACCCTCATCAGATGCAGTAATTTCTACACCTCAGTTCTCACCTTCCATGGCTGCCTGCAGCGCGTTGATGGGATCAATCTCAGTGACGATGACTCTTGCTCCGAAGCTCCGCAGGGCCTGAGCACAGCCTTTGCCCACATCACCATACCCAGCCACCACTGCCACTTTCCCAGCAATCATGACATCTGTAGCACGTTTGATACCATCAATGAGGGACTCTCGGCAACCATAAAGGTTATCAAATTTGCTCTGAGGAAGAAATGGGAGCAGTTTCAGAACAGAAAAAAAATCACTTGAAAACTCCTTAGAGAAAGAAAATGAATTTATATGGGTGTACATAACCAGGAAGCTACAGCAAGCAAGGGAAAGAAGATAATTTGGCTTGATATTTTTATTTAACCATTTTCATCTACATAGTTACACTACATATGGGCTTCAGCATGCCCCTGGTGAGAAACATTTCATAAATGCATTATGTCCTCTGGCTAACATCTGGACTTGGTAAAAGCTTGCTTAAGGTAATTTGAGATCTTCAAGTAAAAGTACAAACAATTACTGCACCCAGAGGTGGATCTGAGCTCCCTGAGCAGACACTTAACAATTCTGCTACTGTTCCTCTGACAATGAGCTGAAATAAAGTAGACAGGTAGAAGAAAACCAGCAGCAGAATGTCTCATTAACACATTCTTATCTTTGCAAGACACCTGTATCCCACAGAAGCAGCAAGCTGCCCACACCAGCCATAAGAAATGAGGAGTCAAGGCACACTGCAGCCCAGGAAAAATCAAAGCTGCTTCTTTCCCCAGGAACAGTTAGACTAATACTGCCACATCTCACCACTGCTCAGCTTTAGAAAAAATGCTAGCTGTAGGAGTTGATGATGTTGATCACTGCAAGCAAGTATTCCTGGATTTCATTTCCTGATGTCCCACCACACAACATCCTCCTACTGTAACATTAACACCCAAACTCAGCAGCCAGACCTCCAGACCCACACAGAAACACACCGTTGTGCTAATTTTTGTGATGCTGTTTACCTTTTTCTCCTTGGGCCCTTTGTTTTGGCCAGGAGGACATCAACAAATTTGATTATATAAAGAATTACAGAAGCCATGAATTAAAGGAAAGTGTCCACCAAATTGTGCTATGCTTTGCAAGGCAGGGGTACAAAGAACTCACTATTCACAGCAAAATTCTGGTCTCAAAGCCTCCTCCATGCTTTCTACATCCTTAGGTCACCAATCAATCCTGCTTTCAAGCAGCAGGTTGTGCTCTGCCCACTATACCCAAGCCTAACATTGACTATTCAAACGTGAAGGGGGCAGAGAGCTTTCAAACAGGAACTGCCTTGCAGCTGTGGCTGGCAACATCTGGCACATGCAAGATGATGTTGCGCAAGAAACAAGGTAATATTGAGGTTTAGCTTTCAGTCTACAATTTAAAACTGTAAAATTTTTATTATATAAAAATGCAAAGATCATGTACAAAATGTGTGCTGTTACGACTCTAGCATATCAGTTGAGCATGTTATAAGGTAATAATGGCGTATTGCACTCAGCCTCAAAACCAGGCCCAGGACTAACACATAATATACTTCAGATCCAGAAGTACCTGACTCAGTGCCTGTAAGACCTGTCACAGACAAGTTTGCTGGTAGTATTTCACTGAACGTGTGTTACCACTGCTTCAAATTTCAGACCAAGTGACAGTCAATCTTCCTTTCTAGTCAATAATCTTCCTTTCTAGTCCTCCAGCAGATTTCTCTCACAGCATAAGCCTTCTCTGGAGGAAAAAAGTGATTTCAGGTCTGATTCCTCACCACCAGATCCCCCAATTGCGATTTAAGCCTTCCAGAAGACAGTGCATTTCCATTCTCATACAGGCAAGGCAGCCGAGTGCCAGGTGGAGACATCTGTCCCATCCAAAAATACCTTTGTGTGGCAGATGAGGGGGGCCAGAATCAGATGCTGCCTATTCTCTCTCTCATTCCTAATAGTAGCCTAGGAAGCTGGCATGGAATCAACACATCAAGCTGGGAGAGCAAAATTCACCAAGTCAGTTGCATGTCTTCCTGGAGGTCTATAACTGTGGTTAGTACAAATCTTTTATTGCATAAATACTCAACAGTACTTGAAAGGAAGCACGTTTGGCACTAGAATAGTTAGCTCAACTCAAATCCTTTTAAGAGGCTTTTTTAGAAACATCTGAATTTCCAAATCTGCTGAACAGTATTAATAGTCATTATCAAGGAGGCAAAGATTCAGGTGAACAGGATGCAGAGAAACTTCTTCCAAAATCAACTGGTTTCCAGCCCATTAGCTATAGAACTAAGATGCCAGATGCATCTTTATGAGCAGAAAGAAGATACTCTTCAGAAAATAAGCCACAGAGAAAGCAGACCAAACCAGCTATCTGTTCAGTACCACATCAAGAATATCTCAGCAAGAGAAAGAATACTTGCAGAAGAATGGCAACACCCCAGCACCGCACTAGTTAGCACAACACAGCAGAAGGGCTCCAACTGGATTACCTTTGTGACAGAGTCGTTAACATTGATCGCTGGCACCTTCAGGGTCCCGTTGGCCTTCATCTTGTACAAGTTGTGAACTCCAGTGGTTGTCTCTTCTGAAATACCTCTAATTCCTGTGGGGAGAGTAAAATGATTTACCTTGATTGGAGTTAACATGGCTGCAAACTAACACATCCAAGTGACAGTAGCATCTTCCAGAGGCTAAAGTTATAAAAACCTTTGCAGGAAGCAGGGAAAAGATCAGAACCCTCACTTGCATACTCCAATGGTAGTTTGAAGCTTCAAACAAGTTCTTCCCCCACATGGCTATTGAAGAAGCAGAACGAAATAATGTGTGGAAAATTAGAAGGGACCAATTCTAGACCAGAGAGTCAGGAAAGACAGTTCTAACCTATTTTCTCACAAACTGAGCAAAAAAAAAAAAAACTTCTGCAAAAAGAGTTCAGTGATTCTAAAGCCTAGCACAGTCTGGCAAGGTGGCTTGGAAGGACATGATAGATAACCACACTGAAATCTAAAGCACTTGAAACAACTAAGAAAAATTCAAATGCACAGTTCATCATTCCCAATCCTCCTGTCAATTATCTTCTGCAGCTCTGATTAAACCACCCTCGACCCCAAATCTAGACACTAGCTACATGAAAATTATGGTATGAATTCTGGATATTTCTCCTCCCTACCATCTCTATGATTCTCTCCCTATCATCTCCCTACTTCATTGCATGTCAGTTGTCTAGTTGCTATACTTGAAGCATTCAGGCTGTTGCCCAAAGCCTATCCACACAAAAAGCTGTGACAATTTGTGACAATCAGAATAAACCTGAAACTAACTCATGCAGCTGAGCTGAATATCCATTGTAGAGGTTATGGTGATCAAGTTTGTTCTTTAAGGTCTGGAAGCATACTGTATTGTCAACTACTTGGTTACTGTATGAACTACTGGGGAAAAACAGACAAATTTGCTAAATCAAGCTGAAATTGCCAAGAAGAGCAACATCCCTGTGTAGAGATCCACATGACACTTGGAGAAGCTAATTTAGATTCATAAGTGACAAGAAAACTTGAAAACAGTGAGTACCTAGTTCTACATGTATCTGAGTCAGAAGACACTCCCCATCCAGACAAGCAACCACTGAAGTTGGCCGCACAGAACAGAAGGGATGCTTGTAAGCAAAGTAACTTTGCAGGCATTTTAATAGGAAAAACTCTGAAGAAAAACTAGCACTCAAATTGTTCTGTTCAACTGAAAAAGGTGACAGCTCAGGGTCACCCCTATAGGAGCACACAGGAACAGATATAGTGTTCCTTTTCATGTCATTTTTCTTGATTCTTCCTCCTTAATGTATAACCAATTCCTACACAGCTTTTATCCACGGTCTACCCACAGACCTCCCGGTGCTTCAGAAAGGTGATTGCTAGCCCTTCCTATTTCACCAACAGCAAAGCAGAGATGCCAGAGGACGTGCCCAAGATCACAAGCCCAGCGCTGGCAACGGCCAGACTCCTCTGCACAGCCCACCAACCTGCATCAGCCAAGGGGTGGGCACGCGTGAACCACCACTGGCACCCCCAGCACAATCCAGAAGGGTGCTCATGCAGTCTCTTAATGTTGGGGATCAAAGCATCCAGGCCTGGTCAAGCACAGCAGCACGCTCAAGGGCTCAGCAGGCTGTGGGAGGCTCCTCACGGCCACAGGAACTGCCAGGGCCACGCAGGCTGTGTGAGGGTGCTTAGCCAGCACCGAGGGTGGGATGTGCTGCCATGGGCTCCAGCCAGGGCAGGCATTTCAGAGCCCCATGCCCCAGGGCACAGCTCCCAGCAGGCTGCATGAATGGGCTGCTGTGGAGAGGCATGTGGGTGCCAGGCCACAAGCCACAGGTTCCAACCGCCCGGGTGTAACACGGAGCCTCAAGGAAAGCCAGTCACACCTCCAGCCAGCACCAATGGCGCTGAAAGGGAGAACCCCAAACGTGTACCAGAGCTGAATTACGTAAGAAAGACAAAATCTATTAAGTCATCTTCAAAGTTCACAGCTTCCACCCCCGGGAAGCACAGCACATCTAGGAGACATGCCCCGGCCCACGCTGCTCCCACTTCAAACCCAGGGCAGCTCCCAGGGCCAGGGGCCGCGGGGCCCCGCAGCGCTGCGCAGAGCGAGGCCGCCCCCTAGCGCTGCGCCGGGCCTGGGGACACCGCTGCCAGCCGACATCATTTCTGGGTGAACCATCAGGGGAAAGTGTTTACCGTTTATCTTTAGACATCCCAGCTCCCTTTGTTACATTAGCAGCACACGGATGCTAATTTAGATTCAAAACCATCCCTGAGGCCTGCTGCAGCCTGACCTAACGTGAGCCACGACAACGAAGGACACCAACAACTTCGGTTCAGGTCTGAGTACAGTTCAAAGCTGTTTTCAAATGAGAATTTGTACAGAGCAACAGATGCCTGGAGAGAGTCTAAAAGACAGAGCCACCATCGCTGGCACTGTCACACAAAAGCGACACAGACCAACGCCTCCGGAGGAGCCACAGCTCTGTCGGGTGAGCTGTTCCCACTGAGGCCTGCTGTCAGACAGCCTTCCATTGCCACTCCTCACTTAGTTACCTGCAGAGTTCAGTTCAGGTTTCACACATTGAGGGCTTGCTGGGAGGGGTCAGGACAGTCTGAAGAATGCTGGCTGGTTTGCCTTTCCCAAAGCAGCACTTTTCCAGGGCAACTGCCTTCTGAAGGAAACCTTCGGGAGGTGATGGCAGAAACCTCAGGTTCAAACCTGCCCTCTCTTCTGGCCCATCTGCTAAAGAGAAGCTTTGCAGATTGTCTTTTAAATTGTGCCAGGTGAACTTCATGCTATGCATCTCAGCAGCTTCCCTCCCCCAAAGCCCTGCCGCCCCCACGTGACACACACAGCTGGTCTAACCTTGAAACTCTGCCAAATGAAGCACCTAGTTGCAATGCCTGAGGGACTTCTTCAGTGACTTGAATAGAGAGAAGGGCCTACAGCAAGGAAAAAGCAGAAGTACAATGAAGAAACCTTGCTGAACATTCAGACCTGCTTTGCTCTCCTGTATTTCCTACCTGATCAATGAGCAAGTCTGATGGATCATGAAGAACCCAATCTTCTCAACCCTCTCTGAACAGCAGTCTTTTACCAGAAGTGGCCTTTGCATGAGTTCAGATGACTTTCTTTGGTTCTGAAGTCTTCCCCCCCTACCTTCCTTTATACCTTGGTTTTAAGGGCATTTAGTTTAGTGGAATGAGCCAACAGAACAAAGGCCATTCTGCCCTCTAAAGGCAGTCGTGATTAGGGGTGAGGGCACTGCTGAGCACTTCCAGCAGCAATTTAACAAAGCTCCTCATTGAAGTAGACTTGAATGAACTACAGAGCCCTATTTTCAACTGCTTGTTGCACACTAAGACTGAAATAACTTCTGTTTAAACTGGATATGGCTGAGGCATGGAAGGCAGACAGCTCCCTCTGAAATTAGGTCAGGAAACTTGTCCAGCCTTCAGACAGCAAATGACACACCGCTGTTCATTGCTGTGCATCGCTCAGCTCCAAGCACCGTTTTGCTCAATTCTCAGCTTTCCCTACATCTCTGGGAGAGAACAATAGCATGCTGCAACATCTCCTGCACTCCCAATCCAGCCCTGCAGAATACTGTGCACACTCTAATGCTGCTGTTGTCCTACCTCCACCCCCAAAGAGGCCATTGAACTACGACATTAATCCATTTTCAGTGACCTTCAAATATCACCAGAAGCTCTTAAGACTGTTATCTTCAAGGCACAAAAAAAATGGATGCTGCTCAGTTTCTTTGAAAAAAATCTTTGCAACAAAGGGCTAAGTGCAGATTTAAATGCAATCAAGGCTCTACCCAGGGGGTCCCATTCTGGAAGTTTTGCTGCTTCTGAGGAACACTGGACTGGGTGATAAACCAGACCAAGTTCTGTTGCCTTCCACAGAGATGAGTCTCAATTTACTGAACTGCTGCTAGGAGGCTTCTCAACTACAGTCAGAGCAGGTAGCACACATTTTGGCAAGGGAAGCATTGACAGGTATGACATCCTGTCTAGATCCTTTAAAAACCCAGGTGATGAGCCACTCCTCTGAACTGGGATGGCAGACCAGAGATGGATGCCAATACAGGAGGATAGCCGTGCTGGAACATATCACATCGAGCCCTTGCACAACAGGAGTGCAAGACAAGGGAGAGGGCACAAAAGAGCAGATGCCAAGAAGGCTGTAGGTGTAAAAGGAGCTCAGCACAAGCAGCCCAGGAATAGAGACACACATTGAGGTCAGTTGCATGTGCTTGCATTCTGTTAAGCAGAATACAAGTACAGAAAACGCATTTTGGGGCCTGTCACAATGCCAGGGAGACATGATTAGCTGTGGTATTCCTTGGCATTAAATGGCAGGAAAGCAAGATGTCATGAACTTCAGGCAGAGGTAATCCAGAAGAAAGTAAAAGAGACCTCTGGTGAGCAGACACCAGTGAAAATCTTGCATTACAATTTAAAAAATACCAAAATGTTCACTGCTGGAGAACTGATGACACAAGATTGAGGGCCAACAAGAAAGCAAGGCTCTTCACACAGACGCAGTTTCCTCTTTCCCTTGCCCCTCTACCCATAGAAGCACATAGATGGGGAGCAGGCCCAACCTCTTTCCTGCACACAGCCCTGTGTCCTGATCACTTCCAGCTTTTCCCTGTTACAGCAGTACAACTCAGGAAAGCTGAGCCAGCAGGTTTCTACAGCAACCTCACCTCCAAGGACCAGGAATGAAGAGCAGCACACCCAACACTAATCAATTTGGTTTCCCCTTCATATGCCTATCCCAATATCTTCAGGCCCTAAATCAAACGTCTTTCAGCAACAGTAGGCCTCTGTGGTTTGCAGCAGCACATACAACAGACACTGGCAGAGCAAAGAAGTTGTCACACTTGCCCAGCACAAACCAGCCTGCTCCTGCAGGTCGCGCCAAGTTCCCCTCAGATGAGTCTTTTTACAATAACACGTGCTTGCCACACCACACTGATATGTTTTCAGTTTTACTAGCTTCTACCAAAGGTAATAAATCAACAAAGCAAGAGTCCCAGAGCTGACTCCATCAGCATCTTTACTGATAAATACGATGAGTTAACGCCTTGTAGTTTATGTACCGTAGAAAACTGTTCCCTTTCCAAGAAAAACTACAGGTTGTCATGAGTTCATCTAGAGGTTCACTAAGAGGACAGGGAACAAAAAAACATTAATGTTAGGAAATATTTGTTACAAGTAGACCTTTAGCAATTCTAAAATCCAGCCCATTTCCAGGAGGCTCTTGGCCAGTCAGCAGCCCCACTTGTCACTCAGGTAATGGAGACTGTGAATGAAGGCCAGAAGGACAGGCCAACGTAGTATAGATACTACAAAGCAGAGATAGAAACAACAGCCCCTGCAGGTTCTTACCTTATTCTGGTCTTGGGCTGTAAGCAATTTTCACAGACACGTCCATAGCCTGTTTGCACATGCCTTTCCAATTTTCCCCCACTCCTTTTACACAGACAGGGAATTCCCACAGAAAAACTACATAAATGGCCTCCCAAGTAGAATTGACCAAAACTGCAAGTTACCTTTCAAGAGCTGTGGGTATTTGGTATGAACGAGGTTGGTAAGATCTCCACCATCATCCAAAATCATGTTGAGGGGCTGCCCGTCCTTGAAGTACAGCGTCTGCTCAATGCACCACAAGTACTCCTCGTCGGTCTCCCCTTTCCAGGCAAACACTACACAGGAACAAACGCACAGTTAGTTTCTTGCTGAGCATATAGTACAGCAGCTAAATGAAGATTTCATCAGCAGCACTCAGCAGCAGAGCTGACAGACAGATGATTATCTGTGCCTGAAGGCCCAAAGAGACATGTGCACTGGAAAGAAGATCAAGATCTCAGAGTGAGCAGAGGTGAAATCATTTTGCCTTCTGTTCCAGGCCACAAATTTGATCAAAACTGAGACTTCACTGCTGTCCTTGTTCTTCCACATTACAAGGGAAAAATCAAAGCAACTACAGCAGATTCACGTCCACAATGTCCCGCTTGCTCCCTTAATTCCTGGTAACACTGAATTACAAATAGCCACTGGATATATTGCTACAAACAAATGAAAACACAACTACAGCATTTTCTAGTACAGCAGAAAAAATGCACCAGACTTCAGCGTGAACAAAGCACCAGATCACAAACTCCCCAGCAGCTTTGAGCATAAATTCTGGTCTCTAGTACAGGGCTGAAATCCATGCTGCTATGTTTTCCCTCCTCTTATAAGGGCAAATTTCTAGATGTAGAAATTTCTAGATCTACACCTGCCACCAGCAGCATGCTGCCACAGCTGACGTGTATCTATGAGTACCTTTGCCTTTCCAGACATTTGTACCTGCTTCATGCTACACTCAAGTCCTGTTGATATTCACTCAGACATACTGAGCACATGATCTACATATTCTAACACTGGACACCTGATAAGTTGCCATGTTTGCACTGTTTATACAGAAAACTTCAGCTCTAAGCCACAAAGAGCCAATCCTGCAACTGCCCCTTCTGCAGTACATCAGTATCTCTCATTGTCTGCAAAGGATCAGCATTCCTCCAACGCCTCACAGATTCACAGTGTGAAGTGTAATATTAACAAAAAGAGTAAGTTCCACCAAGCAAGGATACCAAGGGCAGAGGTCAGAAGCTTAGACAAACATTCCAGCCACAAACTGCTCTTCAGTTTAGAGCACAGAAAGCAGTGAGGGATGCAATATCCAAACTTCAGATCAGGAAAGTCCCTGCTGCTGCTTCGACATCACATGCAAGAGCCAGGCAGGAGGTGATGCCTGCAGCTAGTGATAGCCCAGGAGCTGTGGAAGGAATTGCTTTCTTCTGTTATTTTAAAATGGATCACAGCTGGGAAAAGACTTGTGGCAACAGCTAATTATAACAGTAGCTAAAGACACCTCCCAGAGCAAAGAATCAGGCTGCCAGAAAACAGATTTAGCCTCTGCTAACACTCAGGCTCAGGCCATGCACTCCCGTCCCCAAACACTGTTAGCACCAAGCCTGCAGGAAAGCACCAGACACTTGTCTGCACACACCTACGCACCCATCTCTAATTACCCAGCCCACTTAATCATCTTAGTAACCAGGCTTAAAACTGGTAACATACAGCCCAGCTCTTTTGTAGTCTAACACCAGATCAGCCACTGTCAGCCACGCTAGACTGTCTGATGCAATGCAGCTTGAACCAGATGTCCTGTCTGTAACAGTGGCTTTCACAGGCTATTTCTATCCTGAAGCTTAATCAGAAGAGCTTGATTTGAACACGGTTTGATTTAGCTAGAACAGGATGTATAACCCAATTCAAAGCCAAATTAGAACATAGACAACTTACCAGGGACACCAGCTTTTGCAATAGCAGCTGCAGCGTGGTCCTGAGTGGAGAAAATGTTGCAGCTTGACCATTGTACCTGGAAAACAACTCGAGTTTTATTTGCTGAACAAAGTTCTGAGATATCAGGAACTCTCAATCAAGACACAAAAGGGAACAAGAGCAGAAAAGCATATTAGTGCAAATTTCTGCCTTCCTAAATAGCTCTGCAAAAGTTAATAGGGAAACTAAGTATTTAACTAGGACAGGGAGAATAATGCCACTTTGGGGAACAGCATAGCAGAGCTCAGCTGTGCCACATATTCAGCCATCTCCTTACTCATGAGAGCTTGTGCCAGACAGCCAGAGTGTATGTTCAACTACAGATCTTCAGGAAACGCACAGAGTTTGTAAAGTCTGTGTCAATGAAGTTCAGATTTTTGAAACAGCCGCACAGCAAGTGTCCAGTGAAGGATATGGCCATGCAGCAACACGCCTACTGGCACTCAGGGCAATCAGAAACGCAGCTGAAATGCTACACGTTACCGACAGGCATTCTCTGAGATGATGCTCACCCAGCTCCCACTCTGGGCTCCAGTCATGGAAGCTTTTCCAGCTGAGCTAAGCGTTCTCACAGATTTCATAGCTAAGCTCAGGGCACCTGGAAGAGCAACAGCATGTTGCTGAGCTGTGTTGAGAAGAACCTGCACACCCACGGCAGCTCCCAGGTCCCCACTGTGAGCAGGGGCCACACACTGGAGCTCTCACTCTGCTTCCTACGGGGCTGACCAGCAGGTCGGTACCTGCATGCTCATTTGCAGCAGACCTTAAGGAGAGAGCGAGGACAACTGGGTACAACCCTTCAACCTGTTCTCAGATACACGTCCCACTATCTCAAGAACAAGCACTTCAAACCAAGGGCTGCAGCAGCAAGCCCTGTTATCTCCCACCTGAGCCAACCAACAACTGTTAGTGAAAACAGAGCTGGAAGGAGCGCAGGAAAACCGAATTCAAAGTTAAGAACTACACTCCTCACCTGTGTTTTTCTGCTCTCCCTCCATATCAGTACAGATGACATCAGAAGATACCATGAAATTCAAAGCACACTGAACACCTATACATCATTTACACTTGAAAAGCAGCTTGTATTGAGTGCTTCAGCTCTGCCTCCTCAGACCTGTAACACCAGGCACAGACCCAAGAATAACTGCCATACCCGATGGGCTCCAAGCCGAGTGTCTACGTTGTACTGGTCACGAAGAGGGTGCAGTGTTTTTACAATTTTAGAACTTATGTAGACTGAAGGCACAGAGAATTTACTTCACTTTTGTCAGCCTAACCATAAGAAGGGATACCAAGATCACTGCACAGCAGAAAGCTGCATCCTCACTATGTAGGGTAGAGTTTCATGGCAGCTTCTTGCCTCTCTCCCAGGCACCCAGCTGTGACAGAACAGATGAACCAGGGCTGAATCCAAACTCAAAGCAGTTTGAACAAACCTGCAGGCATCAGGGCAAGAGAGGAGCTCACAATCAAGCACCAAGCTAATACAACAGCACACATCTTTGAGGCACAGCCCTAACTATGCTTAGAGGAACCAAACCCCTGCAGGTGCCTCCCCGAAGGGCTTGGATGAACCTCACACAGCATTGATTTGGGGCTGCACTCAGACTAAAGCAGCTCAGCTATATTTAAGAAAGCACACAGCTGCTGCCTAAGGCCAGCCATGCCGGGATACAGCTACCAACAGAACAGCAGGAGCTTCCTAAAATTCAGTGGCTACCACCTGCTTTTAAATCCTGAGAAGGGACAACAGCTCCATACACAGTAGTTGGAACAAAGCCAGGACTGTACGGCCACATCACCAGCACAGCAGCTCTGGCCAGGGCAGCCCCCCAGCACAACAGCACGTGCTGTCCTGGCATTCTAACTAGGTCTATCCCCTCAACTTTCTGAGGGGACACTTCAGCTGTTAGTGAGAGCTTCCCCTTCTCCCAGGGCCTTTTGGGCAGCACGAAGCTGCTCAACACTTCTAACCATTCCCAGGCACATACTCCCAGGGATCCCACACAGGACTGTCTCTGGGCAGCCAGGGTGCAGGCAGCTGAACTTCAGGACAGAGGGATTTCAGATCACAAATCATGCTTAACGTAATCCCCCATCCAGCTCCCGTCGGCCCCCTGCACATGAGCTGTTTGCATTGTGCTGGGGCACTGCCCTGCCTCATGCCCTGCGCAGTGATCACTCAGCTGTGATGTTTGGACTCCACTCTGCAAGCCAGGCACAGGGCTTGAGGCAGGAAAGGGCTTAGAGGTGTCTGAGTCCTCAAAACAGACCAGGGTAACTGGTCCACAATCACACCGTGAGTTTGAAGCCAGAAGAGTCCCCACCCTCCATCACCAAACCACGGTGCCTCTGGGGTGCTCTCTGCACAGCTGAAGGGCTAGCAGAGACAGCCTCATTAGTTTTTGCTGACTTTATGAGGGCTCAGTGCAGTTCTTAATGCAGGCTAATCCATGCTGGAGGCAGTCAGGAGAGTTTCAGCATTACCAGCAACAACGTTGCGTGCCTGAGCACAACCCAACGGCTCAGGGCACGCTGTACAGCCCAGGAGCTGCTGGAGCCAGCGACCAGCCCCCAACAGGCACTTCTGGAGGTGCAGCTTGTCCAGAGGGCAGACACACCGCATCCCAGGGGTGCGTGCATTGCAGCTGACAAGGTTTTTGCTTAAGGCAAGAACAGATAATCCATCCACCTGGAAACCGTAGCAGAGTTTCTTCCAAAAAAGCACAGAAATTCGTCAGGATCCCTGCGGCAGTTACATAAACCGGAGCAGTGCCCCAGGCAGAGCACTCCTTCAGAGCACGCTACAGGAGGAACGCGGGGTCACTTTACCTCAGCTCCCAGCTTGATCAGGGTCTCTATGAGGACCGCTGTCTGCACGGTCATGTGGAGGCAGCCGGCGATCCGCGCCCCTTTCAGCGGCTTCGAGGCCGCGTACATCTCCCTCATCTTCATCAGCCCCGGCATCTCGTTCTCCGCAATCTCAATGGCCTTGCGACCCCACTCCGCCAGGCTGATGTCAGCTGCAAGGGAAGGGGGACAGCTGTCAGAACTCAAATAGCTGAGACCTGGGTGTCTGTTGCCACACTTGTGCCCAGGCATCAGCTGCAACAGCTGAGCACCAGGCAGCAGCTGGGAGGCAGAGCTGGGGAAAAGCGGCCCCACCCCATGTACCCCAGCTTTTACTCTATGGCTTTTCAACAAGTTTGGATCAAACAGCCCCAAAGTGACAAAGCTCCTGCACAGGCACATTAACCAACCGTGGCTCAGGAGCCCTGGAGCCCAGTCATTAAGCTCCACATTTAATCACCCATTCTCGTAGATACCACGCAAGGCTCTGACAATTCCAGAGACCTGCTCTCATTAAGGCATTAAGACGTGCAGGCGCTGGGGCACTGCCTGTGCCGTACCAGCTCTGCAGGTGGGGCCGAGCACAGCGTGCTCCCTGCGGGGCTGCACCCAGCCAGGAACGGGCCCAGCTGCAGGGCTCCCACCAGGCCCCACAAAGATAACTCCTGAAGCACCACGGGTCACGATCCACTTCTACTTCTGTGAAAAGGAACTTGAATTAAAAAAACTACCAAAAGCTTGAGTAGAAAACAAAACAAGAGATTTCCAGCACTCTGGCATAGGGTACTGACTCCAGCCCCAGTGTGCTGCTCTGCCCAGCCCCCACCTCTGGCAGCTCTCCCCAGGCCCTCAGCACCCCACTGAGGGGCTCAGACACCCTTCTTTCAGCCACCCAGGGGCTGCTGAGTCACAGCACCTGCTTTCATGCAGACAACCTAATCGCATTTTATTCCAGAATGAAGCCCTGGGGCCATGGATGCTCGCACGCTCAGCCCCCACCCAAACCACGGCCTGAGAAAACCCAAGGACAGAGGGGCACTGAGTTATGATGACAGAGGGGGGCTGAGACGTTCACGAATCTCAGCCCTGCTAGAGGCTTAGCACGCTCACCGGGGGGGGCTTAAAAACATCCCGCAGTATTTTAGGTTCACAGCTCCAACATTCTTCCCTTCTTTTTCTTTTTAAGGAATTTGAACCTCAAGGACTGCTTCTTTTTTTGTTTATTTCTTTTAATTTCACCTTCAAAAGCCACACTGTTCTATAGAAGAAGGAGCGCTGGGGCTTCCCGCGCTCGCACCGCCGGCCCCAGGCTCCGCCGCACCCCGCGCTGCTGCGGCCCCGGGAGCGCGCTCGGCCTCCGCGGGGTCCCTCGCCCCGTCCCGTCCCCGCAGCTCGGGGGCAGCTCCGGGCTCGGATCCCGGCGANCTCTGCGGGGCCCCATGGGGCCGGGGCGCGCACTCACCCACTTTGTAGGGCAGCCGGTCCGACATGGTGCTGCGACGCGACCCACGGGAAGAGGAGCGGTGGCGGCCGCGGGCGCGCTTTAAGCGGAGGCGATGACGCGGTGCGCGTGGGGCGGGGCCGCGCCGGGAGCCGGGAACCGCGGGACGGAGAACGGGGGACGGGGGGCGAGTGCTGCCTGGCCCCGCGGCTCGGGAGGCAGGGAGCGCCCCCACGCCGCGGTCTGCGAGGGCTCCGGAGCCCCAGAAGGCCCCATGCTGCCCTCCCCGCTGCCCTCCCCGCTGCCCCCGTACTGCAGCGGCTCCAGAGCCCCGCGCCGCCCCGGGCCGGGGCAAAAACCAGGGCAGAGCCGGGCCCCGGACCCACGCTGTGGGGCTGCGTGGGCACGGACCAGGCTGCACAGCCCGAACTGCCCTCCTGGGGTGTTCCCTGCGCGGGGCACAGCGAGGTTCCCCCCACGGTTATAGAATCATAGAACGGTTGGGTTGGGAGGGACCTCAAAGATGACCCAGTTCCAACCCCCTGCCTTGGGCTGGGTGCCCCCCACCAGATCAGCAGCCCGGTGGCCCATCACTGCCCGGCTGTGCCATCACTGCCGGCCGTTGGCACCCTGCCCCGCAGCAGGGCCTAGGGCAGCACCCAGCAGGACCATGCCTGCAGGCACACGAGCCGCCCCACCTGCCCGACCCTTGGACTTGGCCATGGCCCCGTCCCGCTCCCTGCCTCCATCCCTGTGCCAGGCACTTTGCAGCATGGACACGCAGTAAGGTTGTCGGCCTTGCCCCTGGCCACAGCCAATGCCCGCTGTGCAGGGGGAGGCAGCGCCTGGCCTCAGCCTGTGGGTCAGGGATACCTTGGCACTGCTCTCGCTCTCGTGATAACGTGTGAGATATGGCTTTTGTAAGCCTCAATTGTAAACTGGGGTAAACTGTGCAAGCAGCATGTTACACGTCTCTTATCTGTGAAATATTTCACAGGGAGAATTTCCTTGTGCTTACCCGGAAATTCTCACTGAATTATTTTGCAAAGCCTGAAATATTTCTCCACGTGGAGAAAGTGCAGTTTACCCCAAGTCAGAGTGCTCCCTGTGAAGGACAATCAGTATCTGTTATCTGAGCAGCAGTTGATCTTCAGTCCTGCAGAGAACAGCCCACAAAGAGCAGCCCCAGGGAAAACCCTTGGTCCTACAGCCAATACAGAGCAAGCAGCAGTAGCTGTGTCTGACACTGGGAGTGCTACCAGCTGCACCTGGCACCATACTGAGCAGTTCTGTACAGCTAGAGGTGCCCAGCTGAGGTGCTTACACCTGAGCCGATGGTGTTCAGTGTGGACAGGTGAAGGTGCTCCGGTGCTCATGAAAATATTTTCAATTGTTTGTAAGTGCATAGAGGGTGCTTAAAGACAAGTCAAGCTAGCAGCCCTGTGAGCCCCAGCCCTGTGATTTAGGAGATTAAGGCCTCCTAGCAGTGGATTACACTGCATCCATTTAGGAGTAGTCAGAGCCTCAGCTGTTCACGTACACCCTGGTCCTCTCCGTGCTGCTGTCTCTGGTGGATCTGGAACACCAGGTGGCACGGGACAGGGGTAATTCTCAGGTGATAGGATGAAGGTCAGGCTGGACCAAGCTCTGGGCAACCTAATCCAGCTGTAGATGTCCCTGTACATTGCAGGGGAGTTGGACTAGATGGCCTTTAAAGGTCCTTTCCAACTGTAAGGATTCTATGATTCTGTGATAAGCAGAGAGGACAGGGATGAGTGCAGAAAACTACTCGAGTGGAGCACATGAAGCAATGACAGGATGCTATTCATGTTGCACATCCTGTTACTGTTACACTCACTGTAATACTCCCAGTAGGGAAGTTCTGGGTGGTGAAGTTAGCTACCTTCAAGTCACTGAAAAGCCATGAAATGCAGGAAAACCTCCTCCCTCCCCCCTCCCCCCCCCTTTTTTTTTTT
>WBMW01003291.1:147628-182210 GCA_013396635.1 Penelope pileata | reverse complement strand
TATGAATAAAACCTCGTGCAGAAGGGCAACAATCTACTGATTCATGTTAGCATATCAGACCCAGGCTTTGCTGATTTTGGAATAAGAATTAGGAATAGGATTCAGGAACTTAGGAATAGCACAGTAGTTGGCATGTATCAGAATGCGTGTAAGGTGTCTTCTTTTTCTTTTACATGTAGGCAAATATCTGTGCTGATATTGATGAAATTTAATAATTTTATTTAGATTTTGTAAGCAGTGTTTCCAGATATACGGTAGTCAATTCATACATGTTCTAATTACAAAAAATATTTTAGCTTCCCTTATCATGGGAAGAAACAAGTAAAGATGAGACACAATTACTGTTGGGCAGATGTGCTGTATTCCTGACAATTACTGTTTGCTTTTTGAAACAAGATGTTCTGGTCACCTCAGCATAAATTAGCCTCACAGTTACCACTGAGATGAAGAATGGAAAAAAAAAAAATCATATGGACTTTGTGAACTACTGGCATAGATTGGCTTTGTTTGAGTAAGAGTATTCATAGAAGTTCAACTCTTCAGAAGTCATACTACAGAAAAATAGGCTTAAGTGAACAAAGGTTTGATTTTCAGAAGTGCTCAGTGTTGTCTCAGTACCAATGGACTGAAAGCTGAGCAGTTTCAAGAATCCACAGTCTCAGAGAAATTAGCAAAAAACCCATACATCAGGCACAGATGATTTTTACCAATGTAAAATAGATGGTCAACATCTGGCCTTTAAGCAGATTTATAGTCTTCATAAAACATATAACCTCCATACACACTAACCTACGAATACACTGAGAAAACTCCACTCATTTCACAAAACCATGTGTGCTGGGCTTTGAGGTCTGGAGATTATAATAGCCACTAGTTTATAGAAGTATTTCACTTGAAAGGCAGAACACAATGAGAAATAAGCAGTAAATAACTTCCAAAAGCAGAAAAAAAATGAAGTTTTTTATTATAAAAGCAAGATTAATTTAGGCACCTTCATAAAATAATAAAATAAATTCTGCCACTTACTGTATATGTAATCCATACATCTTTAAAGAATTCTATTTTTAGTCTCCTTCAGCATCTAAACATACTATGTTCTCTTAAAGATATGGACAAAATATCTAAAATTATCATTAAAATATTAAATTGTGTATGAAGCTCTTTTAACAAATTCCTTGGAAATTAACAAGGTGATTTTTAGGTAAAGTCCTCGTTGGCTACTTTTATGTTGCTGATCTGCCCAGTCAGTCAGAATTGCCATTCTGGGAACATTGAGGAGTACCGAAGAAAGATGGGACAGGCACTTCAGTTAACTGTGCGAGGATGGAAGATGAAGGCAACATACTTTTCTGACTGAACTACTCTTTGAGATATTCTCCATTTAGCACCCCACAGAAGCTTGGGCAGACATCTTGTATCTTTTCTGTATCTAGAACATATTTATTTGCTTTCCACTTATTAGATCTTTTAAAGCATATTTTATGGATAGAATCAGTGCTTCATTTCAACTCACTGCAGAAACTATGTAGATTCAAGATTCTGTCTGTTGTATTTGTAACAGATTGTGTCCAACGTGCACAGGTTGATATACTGAGACGTATGCCATTGCTTTCTTCTCAGAATTTGTTGTAGAGATGAAATGAAGCATTGTCCATTTCATACGAACGCCATCTGGGCACAGATTTGTCACCAGTATGTCATTTTCATTCATACAGATGCTTTATGAACCCAGCATACTTGTCATACTCAATACCAGCATCAGCACAGATAAACATACTGGTTATATTCTCAAATGATCATGAGATAGGAAAACACTTCATCCAAGGCTGTTCTGACTTAGCATCTATTTTGGAATTAATGGGACTATGTGATGACATTCTTCACTCATTCTATCAAATGCAGCACAGTTTGACTGACAAATGCTGTCTTTTCGCTGATGACTGTGAGGGACCGTATCTATGTTTCTGTATCTTCAGGAGATGTCAGCCTGGAAGAACACCTAGTCAACTGGATTGCTTTGGCTTGTGCCACTTCCAGGATCTATGTATACAAGTACAGCGTGCTGCTTTTGGATACCACTTCACAAAGTTGATACAAAGTTCATAAAAATGTTAAAATAATTTTGATTGTTCATATACAGAGAGAGAGAGAGAGACAAGAAACAGTTCGCAAGTTGCCTTTGACAGAAACTGGCCTTGCAAGGAATCAGAAGTAGGACATTTTTTATTTTTCATTACTATGGAAGTTAGATTCTTCAGTACGAAAAAAGGAATTAACCTGACTACCTTTACTTCATCAGTCATGGAGTTAAGTAGAACTATTTTGCATCTCTGGGATTAAAATAAAATAAATCAGACATCAGCGTAACCAAAATTACCTTTATCAAACTAAGATGTTTTAAATCAATTTCTAAAAATTGAATGAAAATACTATTTCAACAGCATTTTGAGAGCTATGATGTGCATACATGCTGCCTTTCTATGACAAATGGAAATAAGAATAGTCTAGAGGTCCATTTATGGGCCTAGAATGTATTTCAGCTCTTTCTGAAAAATCACCTACAATTATCTTTAAGAGAAACAAGTTGAAAATGAAATCTGATTCAGCTAGGTCATCTTCCTTGCAAGGTGGTCATTGAACATCACATAAGGAATATCACTTGAGACTACAATAAACTCAGCATAACTAAGTTTGAATTCAACATCTAGTTTATATCAGTTAAAAAAAAAGAAAAACAAAGGTAAAATTGCTAGATGCTCTTAAGACAGGGTGCAGGTTCAGCAGCTTTCAGCGAATTGCCTCCAGAAATAATTGCTGATCAAATTCTAATGAAGGTTTACTTCATGTATTCCTTCATTCAAAATAGATTTTTCTCACAGAAAACTTAGCTTTCAGTTTTCCTCTTGTCATTCATTCCTCTGTGGAAAGCCAAGATCTGGTCCTTAAACTGTAACCATCAAAGTCAAGGATACTTCTGGGAGTTAAGTTACAGATATGCTTTACTGCTGGCAACATGGAGGACATCTCTTGACATAGAAATGTATAAAGAATGGCCAGCTTTTGAAAGTTTTGTTTGAAGACTCATGATGAGTACTCTATTTCTTACAATCTCAGTTCCCAGAGTTATGCAAGAGCGTGAATTTTCACTTAGTAACAAAGCAGAATTAAAGAATGTCATAGATTGGGGTGGGGGAGAGAAATTCTAAAAGCTTAAGCAAAAACCCCAAATGTATTATAATCAACTCTCAATTATCTAGGGCACTACAAAGGTGGAGTTACTTAAAGCAAAACCATATGTAAACTACACTAACTGAACACATTTACTGCATTCACTTTTGAAGTAATTCATTTACTTTCACTTGTAAATAGCTATCTATGGAATGAAGGAACAGCACTAAATTGCAGGGAGCAGAGCAAGCATGATATGAGCAATACTTATTATGTGTTATGTATTCTGTGGCAATGAGCTGCAGCCAGTGGTATGGGCAGCAGATGGACTGTAGTCAAGCCACAACTCAGGTAGTCTATTCACAGACAATTCAGATTTGACTGCTAAGGAATTTTAATGCAGTCTCATGACTGTAATATTTTTGACTCTGTAACTCAACAAACTGTCAAAAAGTAAAACCTATCCTCCAAAAACCCTTCCCCAATTAAATTCTCTCAACTGCAACTTAGAAAAACTCTAACCCTTGTAAAAACCTTTTTACTGAATGTCTCCACCTATGTTTTCTCCCTCCAGCTGTAAGCATATGAAAAAGTAGTTGAGAAATGACAAAGTTGTGAAATTTGATAATTGAGTTAATGACAATAATAAAAAGGAAACCCTTGAAAATTGAGAACAAAAATATCTTTTAATGGAATGAAGTTTTTCACATTCAAATTAGACATCAACGCTGTGGAAAACAGTTTGATATTTTTTTCTAGGGCTCCTATGATTAAGAAAACAGTCCACAGCTTGTTCCATTTTAAATCATCCCCACCCTTGCTTAAGCAGAAACGCAGTTACAATAATTTTATAGTACGTAAAATGAAAACACTTGGCCTACTAAGTTACAGGGAAGCAACATGCAGAGTTTTATAGATGTACAGTATCACTTAGAACCCTGCTGTTTCATTTAAATTGTGTTGAATCTTTTTTATCGTTTCTTCATTGAACCTAATTTGCCTAACCCCCTTATTTGATATTCCTCCTACTGTTCATTTATTTCTCACTGAAAGAATGTAATAGCAAGAGAAATGATAATAAAATATAAATAAAGGCTAGAAGTGGTGGAATATCTTCTTAGAAGAGTGAACGTTCCTCTCTCTCTCTTTCAATTTCAATGTTTCAAGACTTTTTTTTGTTGGAGGAGAATTTAATAAGACAAATATCAGTCATGAAGAATGAAGTAGAACTCCACTAGTGACTGCTAAGCCCAAATGATGCATTGTACAAGGAAGAAGACAATACAGTAATCCATTGTAATAGAGGACACCAAAATCGCAAGAAGCACACAGCAGAATTTCTAGACTATTATAATGAACTCTGGGTCTAAAGACTAGACCTTAGTTTCTGATAAAGTTGGTTTTTGTTGCTTTTGCAGCACACAGATGCCTAAAAGCTCACTTAAATGGCTGGGTGGAAAGCTTCAAAATGAAAAAGATGCCTAGTGTCACAGAACCTAAGTTGCTGATTCATCCAAAGTGAACATTAGCAGTTCTGTGTGTAGAATACTATATTCCAAACAGCCTTAAACTCACCTAAATTAAATCAGTTCCAAAAATCTTGGAAATGTCTGAAATTCACCTCAGTTAGCTCCTCTATTTTCAAATGCAGACTAACACCAGGACATCAGTGCAATTCTGGAGACAAGTACGTTTGTTAACGTTCATGATAAAGGAATATTTCAGTTAAAAGTTCTTAAAGAGCTGGAAAGAGAATAAAGCTTCATTTACTATCTATGTTTTGAAAATGAGAAAGCACATCTAACTTTCTTCCTGAATGGAGCTATTAAATCTATTACAGAGGAAGTAAAGTGGAGTTTATAACGATCTTGCCCTGTGAGAATTTCAGTGGGTAAAAGCTGTGGAAATTTCACTTTATTTCCACTGTTCCGCCTACCACAAGGGAGCACTTGTAATATTGATTAAATTGGACACGGACAGCAGAAAAATATGTAACATTTATCAAAGACTACAAGTGCAAGAAAACAAAACCAGAACTTCCATTTGTAACTGTAAATTTTAGAAAAAAATAAAAGAGGGAGAATGTACCCTAAATACAGGAAAACAGTAATTCCTTTGTTTGTGTCAATTTTTGGAGAAAGAGCTGAACCTAACTCTTAGTTTCTAGAAACGCCATCTTCAACGCAAAAGCCAGCTAATCATCCTGGAAGACACAGATACAGTTAGGAACTTAGCTTCTGTCTCCTCTGACCTGTGCCAGACAGCATTCATTCCATCTTTCCACCTGTATTTATGGTTTTATACTTCAGTATTTAAACCTCAAGGAGTTTCATATGTGTTACCTCCCAAACTGAAAATGGTTGCAAGCAAAGTGGAATTCATCCTCTTCTAGTAAACTGGTTGTAAACAGATTTCACTGGCATTTACACCTGTGAGTGATCTGTCTTTTATTTTACCCTGTGAATGCCTCAGTCAGATGTCTTGCTGCAGGATTTGGGGAACAATATGAATGATATAGGAAAATTCCATCTTACAAACTATAAATCCAGGCACTAAATGCCTTGGTTGTTTGGAGTTAAAAACTTGCATTAATAATGCCATTGCTAATATTCCCAGGAAAGATTTTCCATTTTTCCTTTTTGAGCAAACGCTGAATATTTATTTGTTTGCCCATATTTAAGTGGATCTTCAGCCACTTTCCAACAGGAATTCCCTTAAATTTTCTACTAAAACATAACTAAATTAAAGATGCCCATGATTTTTACTATATCCATGAAATTATATACTACTGTTTTGAAAGAATCATATTAATTCAGTTTAACACAATTTAACTCAGACATCCTTCTTTCCAAAGGCCTTTTTCAAAGACCTTTCTAATTCTAACTTGCACTGAATATAAGCAATGTGGATATACTTTCTTTTTCTCTGTCATAGCTCACTATTACATAAGAAACCATGTTTTCCTAAAATACAATATCTATTATTAGTTTACCAACGATCTTTAGGTTATTTTCTATATCACAATTACTATGCCACATTTACAAATATGCATTCTAAAATCTTCAAAAGTTGAAAAGATTAGTACCACCCACCATAGGATTTTCTCTCTCTCATAAAGAGCTTTACATTTGCAAGCCTATCTCTATAGACCAGTGATTTAGGAGGCAGACTTGTTTCTCAAATAATTTTGTAAGTCTTCAAAATTGCAAATGAAAAAGCACTCAGTGAAACAATTTTACACATTCTAAAAATATAACAATGAAAATTGTTTACACTGCAACCAATAAGCCTGTTTTTCAGATACCACATGTGCTGTTAAGATATCTGATTGGAGAAGTAGGCTGAAAACACCTCTACCTCTGAATTATCATGACAGTATTGAGCTCAATTTTTTTTGATTAAAAAATTCTAACAATATGGGATTGTCAGCAAGTATATCTAGAAGACTTAAGAGCTCATGTGAAAATCAGTCTGCATGGAATGTAACTGAATAATGAAAAACAGTAGAATGCATATGTCCCCCAATAGTGAATAATATGTCAAATAGAAAAAAACATTAGCTCATCCACTATGTATCTATAATGCATTTATTTCAGTGGAATCTTTATGAAAACTAAACACACAGCTTTGCTTATTGTTACTTAACCAGCTCAATGGAACAAAGGAAGAGGGAGCAACAGATGAACATTTTCGGTTTGGAAGCCGCCAGGATAAAATTATTTGATTCACAGCTACACCTAATATAGCTGAATAATATAAACACTAATATCCTGTTTCTTACCCTGAATAGCAAATCTTGTACTGCTTAAATCTAGCTCATCTTGAACTAATGATACTTAATAAAAAGAAGAGAAAAGCTTATCAAATATTCTTGAGAAATCTCTGAAAACAGTAAATACCAGTACTTTATTACACATTCTGGAACAAATTCAAAAGTCTGCTAAGTTCTTAGTGCACACCACAACGAACTGGAAGCTTGGATGTTTCATAAGTGAGTTTCACCAAAGGTATCACACACTGAGATTCCAGGCCCATGTGTCATGCTCTGAAACATCTGCAACAGGACATAACATTCTTAATAAATGAGATAAACAAAAGTGTGCATTTAATGAAATAATTCTGAAAATATATCTGTTCATCCACACAGATGAAAAGCTGTTTATGATTTTGCTTGGTGGGAAAGGAAATTTATATGGGGAAATTTTCAGTTCTTCTCAGACACACCTGGAATATTTCTATAAGAAGACAATATATGACTTTAGCTGTTGGAAAGTTTATACATCAAAAAGATATTGATAAAAAGAATGTGTGCAAACATTCGTATCTCCTTCCATACATCAGAAATGAAGAAAAAGCATTCCAGTTGATCATATTTAATAACACAATGAAAAAAAGTTGACACACTTTAGAGTTACGTAATATATTTATAGTGGTAGTGGAAGGGAACGTAACTACTGAGTAAATGCGAGTTTGCGTTTTTATGCTAAATTGATGCTAATGATATTGCCACTTATACCACATTCTCATCCAACTCCTGTAAATTGCTACAAACAAGAGCAAAAATCCATTCAAGTTAACAAAATGATAAGCTTTCTGCTACTTCAGAGTATTTTTAGGTGTGTTATGTTCTTAGCCTGAGTTGCTTTTCATCTGTTCCTGTAATTCACAAGTCCTCAAAATAACTCCATGATTTTTTTTTTTAATTTTTTTTTTACTCTGTTTGATCAGGATGGAGATCTGAACTATGAGTTTATCCAAACCAGTCTCCTTTTAATGCTTTGGGTTTCTGCTGTTCCAAACCACTTCTGGTGTTTCAAGGAAGGCAACGACAGCATACCTTCTTTTTATTATTTATGCACGGAAGGCCAAACCAAATGCTTGGGTGGATCACTGAAGACATGAAGACATGTTTTTTCCATCCACAGGACCCCGTTTACATTTAAATGAACTCGCTCCTTGTGACTCTGCTCCAGCAGAGAATACCACATGACCACAGACACTGAAATTAAATCACAATCACAAGTATAGAAGCCACCGACATACTGCTAAAAACAACCTACAACATGTTTCTGCATAGCCTTATATATGTCAGTGATAAAGAGAAAATGATCTATTCTAAAAGATGCAGCCCACTGTATTTTCTTAATCTACATGCATAATAAGACACTGTTTCCCAAAGCAAAAGTCAAACAGTAACAAAGCTACCTGTGCCACGACTAGATTTCTCACCAGGAATAGGAAAATTGTCACGTGCAGCTCCAGCCTTTAAATGGATGATTTCTCCTCACTGTTGCTGGAATGGCACTGACTTGACAAATGTGGGAAAGTCCTCAGCTGTGAGATGGGGGCTTAGGTTGTGGGCTCTTGGTCAATTGAAAGGTTGCATTAAATGTAAATTATAGGACTGTTACTTAGATATATACCCTTCTCAACCAGGTGAAAGGCAAACAGTGCCCTGCACTAATTCACAGATGAACTGGTGATAGGCTTGCTGAATAAGGCAAGCAGGCAGGCAGCAGGCAATTATAATCCTCATCTTTGAAGGGAGGAAGGAAAGGTATTTTTATATAAAACCATATTAAATTTCCTTTTTTAAGTGCCTCTATGTATTTCTCTTTTCAATTTATATGGAAAAGTATTAAGCAAAAATCTACAGCAGAACTGGCAGTAAATATCACAGTAACAATTGCTCTTTTATTAAATATTTATTGAAATAAATTCCTGTGCTTTCTCATTTTTCTTCTTCTGCTTCCAATATTTATTTACAGCTGATTATTAACATCTGCCAGTGTAACAGTTTCATCTGTACAGAAGCCGAAGGGTAAAAAAGTCACACACCCGCTCTAACATGACCTGTAGTTAGACAGAAAACAGTTTTCCCAGTCACCGCTTGGCTTCCTGTCTGTGACCTCTGAAAAGCATTGGAGGCCAGGGTTAATGGCCTTTCCAATCTCTGTGATAAGAATTCATTTTGTTCTATTACCAGCAGTTATCTCAGGAGCCTGCTGCATCACTTCAGCAGGGTTCAATCAATGAGAGGACCTAATGAAGTAACCAGCTGTAGCTCTATTTCCCTGGTCAACTCTATCAGACAAATAAGATCTATCAGTCACATCTTAAGGCTGATCCGAGAAACAGTATCTTCTCATGCTGAACCCATATGCATATGAACCAGTGATACCTGGCCATTTCTTTTTATTCTTCCCTTTCAGTATGTCTTTTTTAACAGAAAAGGGAATGAAAGAAGTTTGAAATTTTGCATTAAGGCAACAATAATGGTGGGTTAAGAAATAGTGGATTTTCAGAACAGCAGAAAGCATTTGTATGAACAGCAAAAATAGTGTAAATTATATTGCACAACAGATTATTTTCTTCCAGCCAAACTCTCTTCTCCTTAGCACTATAATAAATACTTTGTTTATTATTTTCTGCCATGAATTACTGTGTGTCATAAACAGTTTTAATTACGGGGCTTAATCTTTAGTTTGTCACTTAGAAAGGAAACATAATTATGGTAATACTTTTCAGTTAAATGTCAGTCAAAATAATTGTCAGTCCATTTGATTTCATAGTTAAATCACATCATTGAAAATAAAAATACTACTTTTGAAAAAATTGTGCATATAAATTTTTGATTTGTTATAATTAACTATCCTCTCACACTTCAAAAAAGCGCTTAATTACTTGCAAGTACAAATCTTTAAAAGGCACTGGATTTGAAAATTGAAAAATAAGGAAAATGATAATAAAGGACAACTTTATGACTTCAGAGCTGTGTACATCAAAGTATGACTTTATAATTAATTACAGGGTATAGGAGAAAAATGCAATGCATTTTGCTTGTACCAAAATGTCCAGTCTGACTTCATTACTAATCCTGTCAAACTACGCTGTAGCAGGCTGCTACAGGTAAAGGACTGAAAGTGCTGTGGGAGCACAGCACTAGGAGAGTGTCATGTTTGCTGAAATGTTGAAAGCCACATGCAGCTAAGTTTATTTTATTAGGTTAATCTCAAAGAATCTCATGAAATGAAATTTGTATCCTTTTAGCTTAACTGTGTGCTTTGTCAAACTGAAATAAAAGAAAGCCTGGCTATGTGCTGCCATGCAGAAAAAGAGATGATATCCAAGAAATAAAGCTAAGATGGTAACTATTCAACATGCACATACACTGTACACAGAAACATCTATATAGTTAAGCCTAAGTAACATTTTGCATATAGTAACACATCTGATGGGTTATGACACAAATTCTAGAGTGCATGTGCTTCAAAAAAGCACTTATATCTCTTTTCCCTGTGCACGAAACAAGGGAATTCTTCTTTTGCAATCTCCCTGTATTAATAAAACAGTAGAAATATTACTCCTATAATCGAAATATATCCAAGAAATCTTTTTTTAATTTTAAAAGACTAATGAAAAACAAAGGGAAGAATGTTTTTTAATAATGCTGTTTGTTATATAAGGAAAGTACATTTCTGCCATAGATACCTAAGTACATTTGAAAAGAACTGAAATATCTATGCTACATATATAAACAGATAAGATTATGCCTAGCAGGCATTTTGGGAACATCTGTCAATTTTTTATGGAACACACTGATTGTGGGCTATTGATTGCATTTAAACAAAGTTGTTTCAAAAAAAATCAGCTAACAATTCGTGTAGAAAGGACTGATCAATATTTAAATGACTCTCCTTATTGATTTAAAATTAACTTTCAATTAAGAGATCCATAGGACTCTTAACTGCGACACTTATCCATTCAAGAGAAAATAAAGGTACATTTATCGATACACTTAAACAGCAGTGGCTGGTTTCCTATTGATTCAGTCATTTGCGCTGGGATTCGTTAGCGTCATCAGGCTTTAACTCGCTTACTAGGTCTTCACAGTGTGTAATACTGCAAGATGCAGGAATGTACAAAACGATACAGGGGAAGTAAACAGAATTAGAAGACCTATGCAGAGGTAAGTCATACATATGCTTTCTACATCTCTCGATGAACGAAGAGTTCCTTTAAAAACTGCCTAGTCTTTGGGTTTGGTCAGGAACAAATTTGTGTCAACTGACCTGTAATGGACAGTTATGGAACAGGAACCATATAAATGAATGAAATTTCTCTATAATATCAATAGGTAACAGTTCTATTGGTTCACATTCACTCTGACAAGACCACCTATTTGTGTTTATTGATTAACATATAATCAATAAGAACTTAAGCTCATTGTTTACAGAATGTTTTTAAGTGGCAGTACTGTGATGCCCTGCATATGTTTGTCAATACAATTGTATATGAGATATTTAAAGCTGATGTCATTTAATATTTTAATTAAGGAATCAGCCATTGTATAGATTTTGAGACTTCTTGAGACATTTGAAAGTAAACAAGAGTATATGTGTATCTCTGTTTTAGACACAAACTCAAATATATTTGAACTAAACAAAAATATACTACAATAGCATAGCTGTAACTACAAACATGTGCAAAAGCATCAGCACATTTAGAAACACAAATTAAAAACAGGACTGTAATTACATACTTCATTATTTATATGTATTCTGGGTATTTTAGTACACTAAGGAAGCTGGACATGTAATCTCTATAGTTAATAACAGACCAAATTCATCCCAGGTGTAATTTCATTGAAGTCAATAGACCTGGAACTGCACCTGGAATGAATTTGGCCCAGTGCTATGAATGCCTCCTGACTCTCACCAGCCTAGATTTACATAAAACACAAAAATGAAATAAAAATAGAAGATGTCCAGGAGGCACAGCATGTTTACAGAGCAGAGTGGTAATAACCTTGCCTGATATATACGTAGTAGTGCTTTGCTTAGGCAGGCAGTATGGTTGGGAATGGGGGAGGGTTAACTCTGCAGTGGCTCAGGTTTGCCGATGTCCCTTCATCTCATGGCCTGTTTGTCTTTTTCTCTCTCTTTCTATTTTTGAAGCCGCATAACCCAGACCTGTCCAGTGAAAAGAAGCTGTCCCCAAATGACCCATTTATTACCTATCTATTTGTTGTGATGTAATCTCTGGGAGGAAAAAAAATGCTGCAATATATTAATATTCCTACACTAGAATCTTTTCTGATTAACTGAGATTATTCCTCAAACTGAGAATCCTGATCTATATAAAATTCAACTCACATATGTGATCACTAGTATTTTATTTAAAAAGATTTTTAAAAATGTAGATTTTGCTAGCAAAACAGAACAAATAAACTCTTCAAAATCTGGATGCTTTTATATTCTGACAAGCTGCTGCTTCCATTATTTATTTTTTCTCCATCCACTACACACTAAATCATACTTATCAAAGGCTCATCTGCAGAGTTATGATATTAATCAGTGATATCTTTAGGATCATAATAATGCAAAAAACTGGTTACGGCCTTTTGTTGCTGAGTAGGAGTCAAGATTGGAAAGACCAATGTGTAAATGCAAAGAAAATACCCCCTCCTAAAACGTCTAAATCACATAATGTTAGTGTAGCATAATTTGGAATATATTATGATGGTTACAATTACTAAAAAGTGCACGATGCCATTATTTCTAACTGGAAATTAGATGATTATACTAATTAAGTGATAGCAGGTGGCAGAGGATGACTGCTATGGTCTTCTCTGATTTGCAGAGAGAAATGCATGGTTCAGTGTCTAAAACACCTAGGAATAGTTACAATTGGTTTAAACAGTGTTCTGTCCCAAGATGCAGAAGAAGGATTCACTTTGATTTAACAATTCCTTATCACATCAGAGGCAAAGAGGCATTTTTATGGATTGGCTCAGAAAAAAAATACTAGTAGTTCAGCTTCTACCCTAGTAACTAACGTATCTTAGTATAATAGAACTACAGCATGAAATGAATTCCACTAGAGTAATGTAATTCTAAAATGCCAGCAACCTTCTTAAAATTACAACTGGCCTAAATTCATCGTTACTGCCTTTAACTCCCTCAATTCAGAAGTAGCTATAGGTGTACTATTGAGACTCTAAGTAGAGCAAACTGGAAATGCTGTAGTGACATAAATATTTCTCTGATAATAAAAGCACTAAATACTTTGAAGAATATATGTGGTCATTAAATACATTTAAAATTTCATTCAAATTTACTAAGCAGTATTTACACATTATTTTTACAGCAGTATTTGGAGATTATTCACAACTGTGTTAAGTTAGACAAAGAATCCTATAGCCCCATGAGTCATGTCAGACCTTGTTTTTCTTGTCATTTCTACTCCGTGTTCAGACTGAAGTAAGGCTAAGTCACCACCATCAATTTCTTTTCCAGATCAGCCATTGTTAGTTTAAAGAATATGAGATGTACTTAAGAAGCTACTCTATTTTTTTTTTTTGAACTTCCATATATTTCTGGAGTGTGACCTCAGTTTAACAATGGCAGGGGACCAGATCTGCTGAAGAAGGGCTATGCAGTGAGAGAATGCAACCAACACATGCCTAAGAGGCAAACCTTGTAATTCTTATAAATGATGGAAAATAAATGTTATCTAATTTCTGAAAATCTCTTATCTAGCTTTAGCTGTCTCCGTAGCATTCATTTCAGCTTTGTTATTTTATTTCATACTACAGATCAAAAACACAGCTGATAAGACTTGAGTTTAGATATATTTGTAAAATGCTATGATATCATCCAATACAGCTAGTTCATTTAAAAAATTACTGCATTCTCCCTCCATGTCTCTCAAAGCCTTACCTTTGCCACAATTTCAAGTAATGTTTGTGCCACATAAATTTTCATAAATGAATCCAAGGGCAAGCAAAATTTGACGGTAATAGCTGAAAAACTATTGTTTTCCTTAGGATGCTGCACATTACATTGTTCTGGAATTCTTTTCTCGGTGATTTTATGTGCAAACTAAGGATAATTCACTCTTCTTCATCCAGAAAAATTCACAGTTGCATGTGCTATGATGACAGCACGTACATTACATGAGATGTCTGTACTAAGGACAAAAAAGAAAGGTTCTCCAGCTTATAAACCTAAATAAACATGTTTTCTCTTTAGAATAAAACATGAAAGTCTGTGAAAATCACTAATCTCATTTTATTTTTATGCTTTAATAGAACTAAATGGAATGAAACTAAATTTCTGATTACAAAAAAAATTCCTTATCTCCTCTGTGAGTACTAAACTGTTCATCTTTTACACTAGCATTATACAGATGTTCATCTCTGAATTGATATAATGGTTACATCTTTTTCTGGACAAAATTTAAGCTTCCCTCAATGAACATGAAAAATACCTCCCTCTCTGTGGCTAAAACCCAAACCTTTACTTCTGCACCCCAGGACATTCAATTAGCTGTGCAAATGGGAATAATGGTAGACAGCTACTCAGAAGCAGCTATTGGAGATATTTGAACTTGTTGTTCAACTAAAGAAAATAACATTATCGTACTAGAGATGTGAGGCCAACTCTTTTACCCTCACATGCCAGTGATTAGTCCAGCCTTAGCTGAACAAAAATCCTTAATCTTCTCTTTTTAATATTGAAGAGGTAAACCCTCTTTCACCTGCATGTGGAGTCTCCTTTTCATCAAAGCTCAGGAGATTCCAGGAACAAAATCAATGTATGCATGTTCAGAGCAGTTTTCAGGGTTTTGTAAGACAAATCTTTCAAATAGGAGCTAGTTTAATGCTATTGAGCTGAGTTTCGATCTGACAGAGTGAGTGAACAACACAGAAACAGTTCACTTACCACTGCTCACACTACAGGAGGTGGGAATCAGGTACAGCTCTGTACAAATACAGCTGTGCAATTTCTCAGTAAACTGTTACCGTACCTAATCCAATGTTAAATGCAACAGTACAGTGTTTAAACAAACAAAGATTTAAGAAGGAAATGCAATTTATTTCTCTACAGTAATGAGAGACAATTAGTTTTGAATTTCAGAGTTTGCTAGCCATGCTGTGAGCCTATGGTTTTTCCATTTAATCTGGTTAAAACAAAGACTAGCTCTGCTACATTTAACACTAGTTAAGCTAGTGTTAAACTGATTTTAACTGGAGCATTGTCAGGCTCTGTGTTCTAACATATCTAACGTACCTGAAATATGATCAATAAATATCCTATTCTGCATTTCCTTCCTGTTTTAAAGCTTCTAATGACTGGCTTTCTGGATTTTTTGAAATAAAAATAATAGTTAAATAAAGATTCACTTAGTATTACTACCAGAAATTGTAGACTAATGTGAGTTGTAGCATAGCTTTGTACAGACAGATTTTTTTATTTGTTTCTGTGCTCTGAATCTCTGAATTCCAATACTACAATCAACTTAGGACTGCTCATATTTTATTACTCTTCTGAGAAAAATGATATTAAAACTGCATCCTTATCACTGTGGTATGATGACAGTTTCCATGATCTTCGATCTGATTAAAAAATGAACACTAGTGATTTCTTGAACTATGCAGTATCTGGAAAAAAATGGAATGTGACTACTCTGTATTGTTTATACTCCTTCATTTTAATAAACAAAATAATGAGAATTCTAAAGTGCTTGGAACATACAGCCCAAGTAGCAAAGTCTAAAAGCAAGTAAATCAGACAAAAAGAACAATACTCTAAACTAGGCATTTCACCTTAAACTTCGGTGGGGTGGGGAGCCAGGGGAAAGACTTTCATTACAATGCTTTATAATTTGTATATTAGTCTGATGAAACAACCATGATACACACTCAACTCTTTTGCCAATTCCAATTTTACTATTGATGGGACAATATACTAAGACAACCAGGGGCTCAGGGGAATAGCATTTACACTGGTCTAGTTCAAATTCCATGGTCTGAGCCCAGAAAAGTGTTAACATCAACCTGTCCTTTCATTGTTCAGTTCAAATTCATAGTAAATAAGTAAATGTAATAAGCAAATAAGTAAATAAGAAATGTGATGATATTATTTCATTAACTATTTAGTTATCTCTGAAAGTTCCTCCTTTCAGTGTGAACTTGTAGTAACTAACCTCACAAAAAGGGACATATTCGTACAATTTGTTACTATGTCCCTAAACAACTGCAGAATTTTAGCTGATGTATATATAAAATACATTCTGTAATGTATCAACATGTTTCATACACTGTATAATACAAACTAGTATAAAAAATAAGAGTGAAGA
This sequence comes from Penelope pileata, assembly GCA_013396635.1. Classification (NCBI taxonomy): domain Eukaryota; kingdom Metazoa; phylum Chordata; class Aves; order Galliformes; family Cracidae; genus Penelope; species Penelope pileata. Next base: position 165,899 of record WBMW01003291.1, on the reverse strand, counting down.
AAGTACCAGGTTCAGTGTAGGTTCATCATATTAGAAAATTTCCAGCAGGCTAGTCATTTTCCTTATATTAAAAATGGCTATTACCCAGCATAATTGAATAACTCTCTGATAATTACAACATCAGCATCTTAATAGTATATAAATAACCTCTCCTCTAATTACTATTTAGCTAAATTTTTCATATATTGCAGTATTATGAAAGGAGGTTCTTGGTAAAGTACTTTACCCTTTCAACAACAATTAATAATTTAATTAACAGGTCATTTTTTAAAAACAAAAGCTTATGTAGAAACAGCAAAGAGGTTCACAATTGAAAGTAGAGCTCTCTTATATGCTACAATCATGGCATCATGGCTGTATTAGTATAAAATTTTTTCATGGTTTATTTCTCTTTCAGAGCCTTTCAGTAGAAAGTATACCTGTTCTTTTGTACTGTGAATAAAATTCTGTGCATATCTCAAAATACAAGTCCATCTGATTTGGAACGTAGGCGTTTCCCCATGCCAATTAATTTTTCACAATTTGTGTATTTGTTTTTTAAAGAGCCCATAGAATCACATCACTTCAGTCTTGACATGACTTCATGAATTAGAGGTGAAATGCACTGCCAAAAATAGAACCTGAATCTTCTTCCTCCAAGCATTTAAACAGTCTCGCCTTCCTTTTCCATAGTATCAAAACGAAAGTCAGGTGCGTAGCTCAGAAAAATACTGTCAGGCAGAAAGATGCAATACTTACTCAAGCATAGCCTGAGTGAGAAGCTAAGCATCTGAAAAGCTTTGAATCATGGGTGACCCTGAAGCATAATAGAATTGTGCTAAATGAGTAGCTGACAATCACGATTGCGGTTCACATACCAGTGATACTCAGAGAACACAATATGAGCTGCAACATTAATGGTTCCAGACTTTATAATCAGTGTCATATTTTGCTAATTTCCAGGCGCTTGATTTACCTCATGACAGAGAATGCCCCACTTAAACTTTTATCTACTGCCAGAATTTCAAAATGTCATCTTGAGTTTTATAGAAACCTCATTCTTTTTAGAAGTAATTAGCTAAGGCATAGTTTGTATGACAATTAGAAACCACTTGCTTGCAGAAGCTTGTAAGCATTATGTAATTTTTTTTACACTACAAGTACATATGTGTATTTTTGCCTCCAGCTTAAATACAGTGAATGCTGTAGTTGGTTGCACAGGAATTGTCTCAAGAACATTAAAGCAAGCCAAACACGATTGTATTCCAACTAAAATTGCTCTCTTTATACCGTGTATTGAAACTTGATAACTGTTGGTTATAAAATTCCTTTGATTTTCTGTAGGTAATAAAATACTTTGGCAATTACTATTGACAGTTCTGGATAATCTTGAAGGCTGCCTTGCCTGAAGAAGATGAGTGTTACAAATCACTCCACTGAAAGAGGGAAGAACAGCAGCAGGCAGCAGACAGGTTTCAATTTCACAATGCTGATTATCTCATTCGTGATTCTATGCATGCCTAAATCTGAGGATCCCTCAAGCAGCTATATGGACTTCTACTTTTAAAATGCCTATTACGCTTTCATACTTTTTGCTGCTTCCTGAAGAGTGCCATTTCGCCAAGCTTAAATAGCAGAAAATTGCACTGCTTTTCCTCTGCCCATCTCCTCAATCTCTATTAACCTACACAAGAACAAAGGAGTATGATAGTCCAGATATAGGTTGGGAAATAGGTTTGAAGTTGTTTTTCACTTACTGATACCTATATTCCTGATTCATAAATGTATTTGAACAATAATGTTATTTTAATACATTACCTAATGACTGAAATCATGGCCTTTAATTACATGTATATTTATACTAATAAATATGCTGTGTTCAAAAATACATACAGCCATTGTTTACATGGACATCAAATGATACTGTAGTGCTGTCAGTATGCGTCAAGACTTAAAGAGAAAAGGAAATAGGAAAAAATATTTTTTTTCTTTTCTATTTAGGCTGCAAGAGAACAAGCAGAAGCAGCTACAAGCAGAAAGGAAAATTGTTGAAGCACCTGGTTCTAATGCTTGCAGTAGGCCTTTATTAGATGTCATAAACTGAATGATGCATTACTCTGCAGACGACTTATAGCCTGCAAATGTTGAGGTAAAATGGAGGACAAAGAATTCTTTGAAAACAAAAAGGTTAAATGTTCCTTTTAAATCAAACAATACTTATTAAACTGAGAAATCATAATAGGCTCAGAGAGATTGGAGACAGTTTCTGTTATTTTTTAATGTATTTCTGTATTACCTTAACAAATAAAAATTATTTTACTTTAGTATTTTGTATTTTATGTAAGAACAATTTACAGTCTATCCTATATTTCATCTGTATTATTAAACAAGGAAAAACATTTAAAAATCCTTTTGCTGATACAGGTTTGGCAGACCAATCTCAAATCTAAATAATTGCATTAAGATTCACGTAGGCTGTCAGCCACCACCAACAAAAAGGTAATTATGTCCATCAAAAAATGTTTTAAAATAAGTCTGCTTTGCATTTAAAAAGATAAAAGAATGTTTTCTGAAATGACAATTGCTGGTTGGCCATCGATTCTGAGCTTTAATCTCATGGCCTACTCAAATTTCCCATTATGTCTCTCTGAGGCTTAGAGGGATAGAAGGGCCAAACTGTGGGCCTGCAACAAAAGTGAAGGGGGGTTACAGCGTTAAGAAACACAGCTGTTGCTCACAAACTGCAAATGTTAGAATAACTCACTACTAGTTGTTTTTTTTCCTTGCTGTTAATAAAAACTTAAAGTGTTTTGCATGCTTTCTATAAACAGTGCTCTTAAGTTTTATAATCTAGTACATCTTATTAAGCGTGAAGTCTGCTGATCCCTAAATTATTCATAACATGGTCCAGACTGATTAAGATTGGCTTGTTAAGGAGCACAAGAAGCAATTAAACTGACAAGGCAGTGCGGCCTTGATGTATACATTTATTATCACAAGAATACCCAAAGTGAATGCCCTTATTAAGCAATGAATTTCACCTCACTGGCCTTCTACCATTGCTGCCACAGGCAGAGAGAGCTAGGAACAACATGTCAAAAGCTAACTCTGAGGAAATGCCTATCTTCAAGTGAAACCGATTTTGTAATGAACCTTTCAGTTCACTCCTGAGGTAATAAATCCTGACTGGTGCATTAATTACTTGATAACATCCCATCAAAATGCAAATGCAGCACTTGACCCATAGGAATGGCTCACTAGCTGTTAACTCTTCAGGGTATACATAAATTGTCTGTTTTCTTTTATCAAACAGGGCATTTATTTCCATCTTGCTAGGGTGAATGTCACTCCTGCCACCCTCGGCCCCTCAGTGGCCTGACACCATCATTTGCAGAGGACTGTCACTATGTGCCGACATCCTAATTGTGCTACTTCTTTGCTTTGTACCTTTGAGGCAGAATTTTCAGCTTCCCTCCCCCCCCCCCCCCCCTTCTTTTTCTGGAGGAATCTTGCATGTCAAGGACAAAGCTGTAATAGCGTTACAAAGAATGACCCCCACCTCTAAAGTACACTAATCTTTCTTTTCAATGGCAATACATTAAAGAAGGAATTTAGTTCCTTGAAGTGATTAAATGAAAGCTGAACATATCTGTGAATCACTACCCAACATATGCAAGCATGCATGCTTATAGCAAGAACACCTCCAAAGATATATTTACGTTTTAAAGATGCTTCTGCAACCCCTTCAATGAATATTCAATTTCTACAGTCTACAAACAAATAATATGTCAAAACGTAAAACAAAGTGCATTTCATAGCACAAATTTAGCAATGGTGAAATATGATGCATCACTTTCTTTAGCTTGCTGAGAAAATAGGCTGCTTTAATTACAAAAAATATTTCCACATTAAATGTTATTGAGGATCTGCGTTTTATATTTCAGCATTCAAAATGCTAATCTACATCTGTGGGTCTGACACTCCCACCTGGGTCAACCTGCTTTACAGTTTTACTATTTGTCTTGAAGGCTTGGTGAAAATCCTTAATTCAGGTTACTAGGCAACCCTGCAGGTGAGAAAATATAATGTTTGGCCTACTCCATTTTCGAATACACACAGTGGCCTAATGCCTTCAAAATAGACTGTGCAAAGCATGCACTGATAATTCTCTGCTACATTTTCCACAGACGAGGTCAGAAGAAAATTAATTGATGCTGAAAATAATGACAGGAGGAGAAGAACCACTGAGACTTGGTGTGACTGGCATGTGATGATGTTAGCAAGAATCCCAGCATGTGACTGGACAGTGTGATGAAAAATATACTTTATGTGAAGGAAAAACAAGTTACCAAACTTAATTAGTTTTTGACACTTCTTCATAAGTTATTATCTTTTCATTTGGAACATTGCCTTGGGACATCAATACACAAGAAGAAATGAAACATTCTTACTGTAAATCTGAAGGAAAAAAGATGATTTTATATTGCACTTCTCCCTTTACATGTCTTTTTGAATAAACAAAAAATCCACTGCAGCCTAAGGTATACAAGCCCCTGAAGATGTTTCTGCTGAGAGCACAGAATAGACTTGTTCAATATAATAATCCTGTTACAACTGATTATGCAGTCTCACTTTTAAAAATAAAGGGGAGGAGGACTGGAATCCAAAATGGTCACACACACAAAAAAACTCTATAGATGAGAAGCAGTTAAATTATAACACCCACAGCAATAATGCTTCCTGTACAGCAAATGTATTTTTAATTTTTTCCACTAAGGCTTATACCTAGAAGTAATTCACACTGATTACTAAATAACCCTTGTGAGTTGCTTTGTCTTTTGAATTTTAAAAAATACACTTGCCGTGAGCAATGAATTTCATAAACCACCAGCTCTCATGCTTGATGAATCATTCTTATTTTATGCAGTGCTGTGTGATAGAGAACTGAGATAAAATATTCTATCCACAAGCTATTCAGTACAATTTATCATCAGCGGCTCACTAGTCCAGTGATAATACCTGGCTTGCAGATTGTAATGATCAGATTCTGTTTTTATTTCAAACAGGAGCGATCCGAATACCAGAGTTTTTAATTTGCATACATTAGTAAGGTTCAAATGTGGCAATAGCTACAAGCAAATTCACTTGCAAACTGAATGCTCGCCTTGCATAATGGGTTCCCTTTAGCTATTACTCACCAGTGAAGTACCCAGATAAAAATGAAAACAAAGAGGAAATAAGGAAAATCATGATACAAACACCATACTGGGGACTAGGATAATTACAGAACCACAGTGAAGGTCACGTTTATATCTGTTTTAGTAATCATTTCTTATATTTTCCCTCTGTATTGAGAGCATGAATGCCATCTCTTCTCTACATTATTGTATTCTTTGCATTCTGTAGTTTTTTTAAGTTCCAGCACACTATCATTAATAGAATTTTTTTCTTGCTGTAAATGAAAATAAATAAAATACTGAAACAGCTGCTGAATACCTAAAAACCTTCAAAATCTCTGTAAATTACAGCAGCTTGAACATTTAGTAAAAAACAATGGGGTTATACTAAAATACCTCTTATAGCTATATCACTTTTATACTGACCACAGTATCGAGCTTCAATTCCCAGCAGCATCATTACTAGACATTTTCTGCCACCTTTCTAAATCTGAAAAGCTTCCTACATTTAGTGAAGATTAGGTAATGCTACAAGCAATCAATAACAGCTATCAATTCCATACCTTGTTTGGAGGAACAAGTTGATTACAACTAAGTAAAAAGGATGGCTGAATATGCTTTAAAACTGATTCTTCTAACTACAGCATCATGATAAATATATATATACATATTATTATTCACAGGCCAAAGAGGTAGATCTTAGTAAAAGTAAAGTTATGATTCAAGGCAACAAAAGCCAGAATATTCTATGCTGCCTGACACACTCTCCTTATTGTATCATATATCAAGGAAAAAAAAATGAAGGACGAGGCACAAATGAAAAATATCACGTCATCCTCAACTTTCCTGTGCTTTTCTTGATTTGTATCAAAGCCTTAATGTCCTCTACAAGTAGTCTCTGTCTCTGATTTTGGTTCCTTTCTGGATTTTTTCACCTCAGAAAAAACTGTTTAGAAAATTCTTTTACTGAATGTCAGAAAACGTCTATCTATTAGTTGCCAGCAACATAAAAATATTACAAAAGCAGCCATCACAAGCTCAATCACACACATACAAAGACAGACAAGACTTCATTTATTAATGATCATACACACTGCTGCCTGTGTGCAGCCTTTAGTGTATACGCACAAATAACAGTCACATAAACGCAAATACATTTACACAAATATGATCTCAATTATTTAGGGCCTTTTCCCATAATGTACACTAGTGACCTCCCATTCCCCTGAATTTGAATGCTGTATTTGGGCAAGTCAACCAGCTTGGGAGAAATTCTAGCCTTTCACATAAAGCACAAAAGAATGGAGCTCTCCAGTGAGAAAGAGCTCATACAAATTAGTTAACTACATTCCCTGTTTTCTAACTCTATACCTGCAGCCATGGCAGTTTCATATCCCTCTGCTAGAGCAACTAATTTGCCTCACTACCAGTGGGGAGAGGCAGTGAAGTGGCCACTAAGCTGAAAATGTGTTTAATCTTGATTAACTAAATGACAGAGAGGAAGATGAGATCCCCCTCTTTACCACTCATCCATGACTGCTGAACGTAGCTGCCTGCAATACCCCTAGAACTGCCTCTGCTGCAGATGGGAGAGACCTCTGAGCCCAAGATGCCTTTGCTTTGCATTGATGCTCCTCTCCATCTGCTGTTCTTCAATGCTTCAGTGCAATGGGAAAATGATGGGTAGCAACGCTGGGTTTAATGCTGTTTCCATAATAATGTTGCCTATCTTTAGGAAGTAGAAGTCACTAGGCTTTAAAATTTTTGTCTAACTTATGAATAGAATTGCAGACTAAATATTGCTCTTCAGCAAATAGAGGGCAAAAAGCATCAGCTCAACTGTCAGTAGATTCTGTTCTTGGCTTTGGAGAATAAACTTCTGTAGCCATATGGACCCACAGAAATTTAGAAGTTTCTTCCTTTATATAGGCCTCTTCTGTGTTGTATCTTTCTAGTGAAAAGAGTATTTTTCAACCTGGAATTATTTATGCTCAGAAAGGTAAAGTTCACCTCCCCACTTCTTAGAAAAAAACTCAATGTATGTGTATAATCTAAAAGAGAATAAGGAAATTGAAATATATGATGTGTAGTCAAAGGACTACTCTGAAAGCTTTATTGGCTGTTATTTCAGCTCCAAGAATAAATGAAATAATGCTTGATCACACAGTTATAGACTGAAGGGTCTGGTCTCAACTCTGTTATCCCATATTATAGCCCTGGCTTTGCAATGTTGTAGAATATAAATGTATCGTATTGCTTTACACACTGTTTGAGATCCAGAAATGTTTTATGCAGCACTTTGCAGATTTGATAATACATTAATTATCTTTCTGTGATCAGTTCAGAAGAGATTTTCTTAGAGATGTGGTAACTTTATGGCATTTCTGAGACACCAGTCTGGCTCCAAGTCACTACAGGAAAATTGATCCTAACCAGAATCCAAATTACAAAGACTGAGATGTGTGTGGAAAAGCATATTAGAATTAGAAATCTCTCTTTTTTTTTTTTTTTTTTTTTTGAGGAAGGTGTAAGGCAGGAAGAATTATTTCTTGACTACAGAATAAATACAGAAATCAGGCCTCAAGGTAGCAGACTAATTGATTAAACAGCTTTCAAAAATAGTGAGTATACATTATATCTATATCTTGACAAAATGATCATCAGCAAAGTCTTAGCTTGCTGCAAGTTTTCAATTGTCTTGCCAACTCTCTGAAATGTATTTACAGTGAAAATAATTTCTGCTGCAGTAGCGTAAAGTGTGCCTTTGTGCTGCAGCATGTGATGCTGGCTGATAATAAAGGAATGTGATGTGAGACCATGCAATTTCTATAGCAATTTCAGTTGTGGGGTTTTTTTTGTGTGCGTGTCAAACAAAGAAAAAAAAGAGTTATAGATTAAAAAGTGGTTATATTTTGGCATGAAATTTTCTCAGTGGAACATTACCAAACAAAAAGGAAAATTAAGGAGATTCTGTGGAACTGTACAATGCTGACATCTGATGCAATAAGTTCAATTTCTAGTGAAATAGACCAAAAATGCTGTGCCAAAAGCGTTGTTTTTCAGGTGAGAGTGAATTTCTGCTAGAAAATTGGGGGATGGGATGGAGATGGGTGAAGATGAAAGAAGGACAGTGGAAAAAGGAACTCATTTGATTATGGACTTGAGTTTGCTCTTCATGAAATTAGTGATAAAATTCCACTAAACGCAATAGCACCAGAGCTGATCTTCTAAGAAGAGGTATATTTAAAATAATCAGACACTTCTAGCCAGGACAAGAAACACTCTCGTGTTATATTACCCTCTTTATTTTTCTATCTGACTCATTCTCTCTCTGTCATTTTCTCAGTGACAAACCAACAGCGAGATCCTAAAACAACCCTTGTAAGACTGCAGGATACAATAGCTAACTTCCCTGATTATCCTACATTTAGGGGAGGAAGAAATCTGACAAATAATCTCCACTGCCATTGTATGGCCATTACAGTGTCCTACGAGCCTGGACAAGTTATTAGGTCAGATGCTAACTTCCTAAGTAGAAAAATGATGTGGTCGCCTTTGTCCTCTCTGCAGTAATGGCTGGAGTCAGTACTAATTAAGGCCCTGCGGCAGTGTGGTACAAGAGAGGTCAGAGACTTCTTTCTGACACCTAAGCAGTGTTCAGCTCAAAGGAACTGCCCCTAATCTAAAATGATGTGATGTAGAGCTGGCCTTTCAGCTTCACTGTATATTTAAAGGAAAATGACAGTTAATGACAGGGGTGTCAAAAATGAGCAGATGGAGAGGCTAAGGAAAACATTGCTCTATGGCAAAATTTACTTACAGTTTGTCACTATGCTCAGAATTAGAGGTTATTGCACAAGTGAAGACAGTTTGGATACCTTTCCATCATTTTGCTGAAGTAGAAAAGAAATTTGCCATATACACACATCTCAAAGAAAGCCTATTGACAAACTAGGCTATTTTTCCATCATTATGCAATAAACATTAGATATATATTCATGCACAACCTACACTGCCTTCAGTTTTCTGTTATCAAACTAAAATATGAAAATAATAAGAAGAACATTTAATCTCATTCAATGGATTACTACTTTCCATTTTATCTTGTTGGGAATAAGCATTGCAGTAATTAATCATTTAGTCATTTTCTTTCTCCCCTTCAGGCATGGAACTTGGCAAACAAAAGCAATGTTCAAAACAGAAACCAAGATTTATTGTCAGTTAGTCATAATAGACACCTGCACAGATTACTAATTACAACAAAACCATAAGGTCTGTTGGCGCAAATCCTTTCCTATTCTCTCTTTTTATCCATGCCTACTGACACACCTGCAAGCCTTTAATTGATGTTGTATTTATCTCAGGAGTCCTTGTTAGTATTGTGTTATAGCATTGCCATTCACCATGCTATAGTTAAGTTTCAGTCAGCATTTCCACTGGTGAGGCTTCCTTCCCTCCTTCCTTCCTTTCCCTTCTTCCCCTCCAACGTCCTTCTCCCAGGCTTTTTAACAAAATTTGCTCCAGGCTAAAAGCTAAGAAGTGGATCTCAATCTAGGCTCGTATGATTATTTTAATCAAACTAAAAAAGGAATTGGTTTGGAATGTTTTAATGTTATAGGTTAAAAAGCAAAAACAAACAAACAAACAATCTCCCAAAGTTTTTCAGACTTACATAGTTGCGTTTGTTGTATACTGGAATAACAAAACTTTAGCAAGTAATTGGCCCACCATAGAGAATTGTAACATCTGGTATTTCGCTCAAAAGTCAAAAGGAATGAGAATCATAATCGCTAAAAAAGAGGTGTTGAGACAAGTACTGTAAGAATTCATACAGAATATACCAGTATACATTCATAATATGGATATGAAGAAACTAATACCATACAGAGCATAGATAATGTAACTTCTGTCCCCAAATGTCATGTTATTTATTTTTGCTTTACAATTGTAAGCAGCTTGTATTCATATGTTCCCAGGCACTTTGAATTATTTGTATACAACTGCTGTTACTAGCTTTTTTAAACTAATTTTAATAATTAATATATTCAATGATATTGTAGCACTCCCATCATGTATATAGAAGCTGACATGTATCTATATGTCTCTCTCTATATGCATAAAGTCAGAAAGATGTAGTCATTTTAATCCATATCTGTGCCTACGATAGAAGGGTTAAAAAATAAGAAAAAGAAGAGGAATTAAGGGAATTCAGTTTGCCTCAGTCTTGTGTCATGTAGTGAGACAGATTTAAAGAAGCTTTGTTTTCAGTATGAGTTCTCCCTGCACAGCTCGGCCTTAGGATACCATTTTATGTTTCTTATTGAAGCAGGCCTGGAACAGCCTTCTTAAGAGACATATTTCTGTTCTTATCAAGACCTTTCTACTCCAGACCCATCAAAACATGAGTTGTTATTCGACAGGTTGCTGTTACCAAAATTCTCTTCTATCGCCAAAACAGTTTGCCCAATAGGAGGTTCCAATATCAAGGCCACAGAGCCATACCTGGGCTAAGTTGACCCCAGGTTCAATATGCATCATAGACAAATCAAATAGCTTGACCTCACAACTGCTTATTGTGGACAACACAGGAAAATGATAGCTGAAACCTCTGTAAGGTGAAGCTGGCGTGAAGGCAAACTAAACTCTACTTCTGCCTCCTTTGAACAGTTGTAGCTGTTTTCTCCTCCCAATGAGCAGTGCTGAGGAGAAGAGTTTGGCCATAAGGATGTGAGCCCCTGCTTTCTAGGCATCTTTGGATGGATGCTTCGCCTCTTCAGTTTACTGGGACTGTTATAACATTTGGGAGAACATCTTAAAGCCTAGGTCCCCCTGTACCTCTATGAAGCAATGTGTTTTGTGTATCTTGTATATTATAACCTGGTTTTGTTCCACAGGACTGACGCGAGTTAGGCCCTGCAGCTCTTTCTGTGGTCTGAGCCTGGACATATCCTACAAACAGCTGTTCTACTTCAAAACATATTGCTTAGAAACAAAGTATTAGATAAATGTATTTTTAAACAACCAGCACCCAACACAAATCCAGCTTAACTACATTTCTGCCATTTCACAATTACCTAGACATGTCTATTTTCCTCTGACATTCTTACTCCCAGCAGGATTTGGAGCCCAAGTCACACTCTCTCTTTTCCTACCATCCCTCCTAAGATATTCTCCATTATTAAACTCTGTAGGTATTCTTTGTTCTCTTGTGCTTGCAGCTTAAGCCTGGTCTGCTGAAAACTAGATGTCTGGAAAACTTGCCAGAACCTGGGATGTTATGCCAGGGAAGCATGACTGTATGCTTGACCTCTTCCTCTGTTCGTTCCCTTAGCATCTGCTACTGGCGGCTGTCAGGTTCCTATTACAAAACCATCTTCTAGTGCCAGCACTGTCCCATAACTAGAAGTATTAGCTGGTAAGCAACAATTTGAGCCTTTTTTTTTTTTTTTTTTCCATTCTGCCTGGGTTTAGTCAAAGCTGTTGACTGAAATTCAACATATCCAAACATTAAACCTCATCCCAGTAACCAGATGAACACACAGTTTCCATGAATAATAATGATCTTGAGGGCACCTCAGAATCCACTGAATGGATAAATTCCATATCTAATTCAGTAATATGAGATGGAATCTAAATTTGCATGAGCTGGAATATAAATTTGGGATAAGTAAGTTTCCTCAATTTATAGCAGATGCCACCGTGTACTCTGCTCTAGTCTGGACATCTCTGTGCTGTTACTCATTGCTGATGTAGATGTGACCCAAAATACATGGAATTCTTCACAAAAGGGGTCTTTAGTTTCTCCTAAAACTGAGTTTCATCTTTTTTGCAAACAGTGACGTAAAATCTGGGGAAACTACTGGCAGTTGAGAGCTCCTAGGAGCCCTACTAATTCATTTCTAGGAATGAGGAGCTTTTAGAAATACATTATTCTCTTATGGATTACATTCAGTACTTCACCAAAGGCCAGAGCAAAGCCTACACACCAGTTAAGAGCCATTTAAACTACATTTTGAGGGCTTAAGTGAGGCTTAAATGATGCCTAGGTTTTGTGCTAGCCTTCTGCAGAGAGGATGAATCTTACCCTTATGTGAACTAATCAGTTTTGATGTTCTCTCTTCCATTTAAGATCAGTGAATTATTAATCTTCATGTGTACAGTAACGTCTTGAAGCATATTTTTTATGCAAATTCATATTAACATCATAGCAACATCTATAATACAGACTGAAATAAATTATGAGGTACTGTATAAGGGATCTTAGCCATTATAACCTATCAAGTCAAAAATCCAATGAAATTAAAAAAATATATTATGCCCTTTAAATATATATTTACATAATAGACTGTAATGGCTCAGAAAAAAATCTCTTACAGCATGTAAATAATGCATGTTTTTAGATTTGTCTAAATACATATGCACATGTATTTACATATTAACATGACAGGCTGCAAACACACTAAATGACCTGGTTTGTATGGTCTCATGCACTACATGAGTGTTGTTAAACACTTGGAAGAGAAAAAATTTAATCACTCCTTGCACTCAAAGACCTGATTTCCTACTCCTGAAAAATGTAATGCTTATTCTCATTTTCACATCAATATTCTTAGACTTTCCAACAATTTATTGTAGATATTTTTAATTCACTATCTTCACAGTACCTACAAGTTGGCATACTACCAGTAATGCCAGTAACATAAAACAAGAGGAGGTGGAATGTAGCATTTAAATGTAAATAATTCAGATTTACTCCCTGATATAAATTTTAGCTGGTCATAGATTTTGTGATTTGATTTATTAAAGGCAGAAGACTGATGATTATATCTGAATGAATATTCTGAAAATGTTCTCTTTGTAAATTCCAGCGGTTTGTAAGAGTACATCCAGTGCCCATCGTACTGCTTTGATATTTCTTGTGTCTCACCAAAGTTTATACAACTAATTCAGTGTGCTCCAGGAACACTGAAACATGTCAAATTTACTAGAATCAGTAATGACACAGCAGTCGCTATAAAGTCTTTAGTAAGCAGAAATTATTTGCATATTAAAGTATTTGACACCATCCCTTTTTCCCTTTAGCAACTTGAAAAACATTCAGACACTATGCTGTGTAGCAGATAGCTAGATAGATCAGTAGTCACAGAAGCACAACAGAACAAACTGTGGCTCGATGCATGGTTTTACACAAGATTTTCTCAGAGATGCAAACAAGTACTTCCTATTGCCTGTGATTGAGGGCTGGTGCATCACTGCAGCTATAGTCTGATAGCAACTTTGTGGCAATCTGCGAAGATAAAACATCCACTCCTCATACCATTAGTCTGCTGAAACTCTTTGTATTCAAAATAAAAATAATAGCAAGAGTCAAGTATGCTAATATCCATAATCATTGTAAATTATAACTGTCAGTGGTCACAAACCTAGTCCATGAAAACATAAAGTAACAATTTAGCCGTATATTACTACTCTCAGAGAAAAAGAACTACTCATAGGAAACATAAGTAGTATGAGAATTATATATTCTAGAAATAGAATGTTTTAGATTTCTTTTTTTTGGGGGGGAGGCTAAATGGAATATGTCCATATAAAGCACTGTGTGCAGAATTTTGCACTCAGTTTCCATTGTTGAAATGGAAAACCAGTCTCAATTTAGAGTTAGTGAAGATGTACATAGTGATTTTAATTCTGAATGGAACAGTGGAAGGTGCCAGGAAAGCAATAACGTTAGTTTACAAATAACAGTATCCAACCAAAAGGGAGAAAATGAACCCTTCTTCTTTAAATATATAGTAAAAATAATGCTGAAATTGCAAGCGGTTGCTTATCTTTATGAACTGGCCAGTGTGTCTCATTTTCATTTTCTTTCACACAAAGACAAATTGAATGCATAAAGACAGTTCCTTACAGTTTGAAAAGAGGAACAAAAGGAAGCTATATTGTAAATTAGTATGAGAAGGCAAAGATTTGTTGACTCAAGCTGCATTAAGAAATATGTAATTTTGGACTTCTTTTTAGGAAACTGCAATCTCATCAAAATGTCTTTTATATAAAAAGCAGTACTCAAGATTTTGGTTTTGCCAACACACACAAAGATGAGACACGCTATGGACATTAGTTTTTGCGTGCTTATCTTACATCATGTCAACTTACATTTGCAATCCCGTATTTCCATAATTGTTCACAGTTTTAAAAATGAATGTAGAAAGGGAAAAGGAAAATGAATATAAAAGAGACATTTAGTTGAAAGGTTTGTTTGATTATTCACGTTTTAGAAATACTTGATGATAAATCTCTGTATTATAAAACATGCATTTTTCCAAAAAAATGTGAATCAAAATGATGAAGTCAGCACAAAGAATGTGTTCAAATACATAAAAATATTTGCTTGAGTGTGTGAGGACACTGAACTGAAATTCCAAACTCTGTATGTGTTATGAAGCTTACTTAGGTTTAGCTGTTTCTTGATTGTTTTTATTATTATTTTTTTCAATTATTAGTGATCATAAGGTTCCCTGGAAGTTTAAAAAAAAAACCAAACAAATAAACAACAAAAAAACCTGAAAGTCTATAAATAAAACTACTGTGTTCTCTCTGTACATTCTAACTGCCCTCCAAATAATTACAGAGCAGAGACTTGGCTGTCATTCATGTGTATCTATTCCATTGTGTGAAGAGAAAAGAAAATGGTTGCCCATACATTAGCACATCACCCATGGCTAGTGCAATGACAAGATAGATTAGGATGTATATTAAATCTCACACATGACTGCCTTTCTGTATCAAGGTAAAAAATACTTGCTTTTACATACATTAGGGACTAGTGTTGGACTGACATCTACATTAATATTGACAGCATATCAAAATTTTTTACATTAACTGAGTCAATAACTAGTCTAAACCTGGTAAAACTTAGATAACAAAAATGAAGAAAATATCTAGCAAGTAGCATTAGATTCTTGTATCTAAGAAAAGAAAATTAACCCCCAAATACTACATTGCTTTTCTGAATTATCAATCCTGCAGCAATACATCAAGCAGTGTATACAGCTGTGATTTGGTAATCCAATCTCATTTGTCAAGCAAGAATTCTAGTAGATAAGCATGCTTCTAGGAAAAGAAAACCCTACACAGACAATAACATAAATATTATATAGAGAGAGGAGGCTGATTATACAAAGCTGGATTAGCATCACTGTATTACTTCACCTCCTAAACATTACTTTCACAGACATGATGAAATTGTCAGGCAGTAATCCTACTTCCACAATAGATGCTAGTGAGAAATGCACACAAAACCTGCATGAACTCAGGACACCTATTTTCCTATTTTGCAGGGGAGTTAAAATGCTTATTTGTGTTTTCCATGTAAAGAAATGCCTTTAAATCAAAACTGCTATGTGGGTTAGGTTAGGAAAGAGATTTCATTATTTACCTTTGCTGTAAAATCTCCCGTAAATAAGCAGTCATTTCTCATTCCAAGCCAATGTCTTGGTTTCATTAATAATTAAATGTTGTTTTCCAATGATAGCTAGCTTTTATATACTCTGGGCTTTGATATATTTTATCTTCCAAATGAAGCTAAAATTACTATTAATGCTTTTAAGGTGCCCATACATTTTATAAACATGCACATGAAGGTTGGAAGATAAAAACGTTAATTCTCCCAGATTCACTAGGCTCACAGAGTCAATGAAAGGGGAGAAGTGCTAGGAAATCAATGCACAAAAAAACTTTTGGAAACAATGTCTGTTAGAATCAGTTATTGGCCCAAAGCTGATATGTAAATGGTTATCATTACAATCTTAGTAATTAAGCTATGGCTGGAAGCATTAACACTCAGCAGAAGCAAAAGCACAAGGGAGCCATGCAAAGTTCTTAGATTTTAAATACATCAAGGAGCAACATTTCAAGAGTCATTCACCTCAGAAGTCAGAGAAACTTTTGTTTAACCATGTTTCTCAATCAAGACTACCTTTTCCCTCTGTTTTAGTACACTGTAGAAAATGATGAGGGTTAAAGTGATGTTCTAGGCAATATTTATCTCCAAATGATCCCATCTTTTATTTATGCAAGTCTTTGTGAATGGTGATGAAACAGGACATGAAAAACCTAGGCTTATGGACATGACCTCTTCCATCAGGCAATACTATGGGTAAACAATGGACAGGAAGAAGAAGCATCTCTCTACTGTTCTAATGCTCTTCTAAGCAATTCTAGCTAAGCATATAAAAGAAAAAGATGCAGAGAAATGCCTGACATAGAACTGGAACAAGCACTCTAGTGCTTGAGATGTTGACAGCATTCAAGCTGATTAATTAATATCAGCAAAGCTCACTGAAAAAGGTTAAAAGAGCACTTTAACATACAGTGATATTATCATGATCATTAGGATAGCATATTTCTGCCTTCTCTGATGTATCTTCTCTTATCAGCTCAATAAACTGATGTAGGAGTGCATTTTTTCAATTATATTTTCATAAACAGATGGCAGAATTTAACAGATTAATGTTTAGAATAATGGTACGGTCATGTGGCTTGTACTTTCACATTTTTTGCTCTGAAGTTTTAGATACCAAATCCCAATAATGCCAATCTCCTTAGTTCAGAGTAGTTTCATATTCCTAGGATGCTGTAAAATGATCTCTGATCTGATTGTTTCAATGTGAAGTGATATGAGTGACTGTAGGTAGTAAGCTTTATTTATTAAATAATAGAGATATTAATCTGTTTGTCAAATTTCATAGTCATTTTAACAAAAGCTTAACCTCCCTGACGACTATACCTTTGAGCTAAAACACGCTGTTGCAGGGCAGAAATGATATTTAAGTGCTGTTGAAGAATTCATCTTTTGTTCCTAAATTGTATTCCTTAGAAGGGCTAAATGATGCCCCATTTATAACGTTTTCAATTCACAGAGTCCACATGTGGCCATACTCTAGGATTGCCAGACACAGTGTACGTTTCAGAAAGCTAAACCTCATAAATCTCCAGAAATTCCTCACATCTATTATGTTTACCTTCTGCTGCTGATGAGCCTGTTGGGCTCTGTACAGAGGAAATTACAAGCGCTCCAGAAGATTTGGCAAGAAGATGCTAGAAGAAACAATGGGCAAAAAAAAAAATCTTAACTGAAACATCACATCCAGCTTTGGCTACCATTTACATATTTGAGATTACAGCTAGTAAAATGGGAATTCCATTGAAATTGAATAAATTGTTTTCAAAAATCCCTATCCGATTAGTTTAGTTATGTCTGAATTTGAAAGTGTTAAGCTGCGCTCAGTATAACTTATGGTATTCATCTGAAGTCTAACATTCATAAATAAAATGAATTTCTGTCTGTTTATACACTTTCCCAATTAAGAACAAAAGGCAGTTGTATCCAAGATTTTCATTTCCCCTATCATCTTCTTGCTCATTTCTATTAATCCATATTATAAAATGTCTTTCTTTACTTAGTAAATGTTTGGAGAATGTTGTAACAGCTGCTAAGTAGTAAGGAAATGCCAGCAGAAATATTTTATGGTCACACATTTAAATACCACTGGAAATTTGTTTATAGTTAATGCCAACTGAAATGCTTATATTCTAGGCATATTTTGCACAGTGATCAAAAATTAGTTGTTTAAAAATCTCCTGTTTAATCTATGAGAGGATTGACTGCCAAAGAGAAATTCTCAGAAAGAAAATGAAGTTGCAAGTTTTAGTATGTTTGCTGAATAAAACAATAAACTCTCCTAATTATTATATTAACTAATCCACATACATACAACCCTGCACAACCACAAACAACTAAAATAAATGTCTGGAGTTTTGAAATGCTATTGAAAAGGATGCAAATCAATCCTGAAATTACTAGAACAGATATTGCCACATGCCTTGGTGCAGTCTTCTGCAAATCAGAGCCCTTCCCACTGACAGCAGCAGGGGTGGAAGGGCTTGAGCCCTGTCTGAGGTATGGAGTGCCCAGGGGGATGAGGTGACAAGTGGGGATTTTTTCGGAAGCTCTCGTGGAAAAAATCTTACAGAACCAGAAATTGTTGCTTCCATCACTACCCAGAGGGATAAAAGTCAGGGCAAGTCTTTCTAACAAAGGAGAAGTGGAGAAATGA
>WBMW01003291.1:97628-142628 GCA_013396635.1 Penelope pileata | reverse complement strand
TGCAATGCAAACTGAGTTTTCCTTTCCTCAACATGTACCCAGGGAGGATTCTTACACCAGTTGGTTCATAATGGATAAAAATTACATTAATGAAAAAAAACCAGGAGAATCTGAAAGCCCAATTTTCTTTTGTCTAAATCCAGCACTGTCCAGTGCAGAATATTGTTCCTTGCAACTTGGATGTGTGAAGAACAGCAGGCTCTGTCTTTCAGCTTTCCCCATCAGCTGTGAGTTTTAATTAGAAGCACTTTTGCATTAAACTTACTTTTTTTGCCAGCCCATCCTCACTAATGTTGCACCACCTAAAGCATTCAGCCAGTGTTCTCTCCACAAGCTAGCCAAGCATATCAAGTGTGCCTGCAACACTCACAGCCTAATAAACAATGAACAAAAACAAAAGTAACAGCAAGACTCCTATTATCTGATCTTCCGTAAAACACAAAAACTGCCTTCTCTGGTATAGAGGAAGTGCCAGTAAGCCTGCAGGTGTGAGCCAGTTAAAAGAAAAGGCTTTGGCTAAATAGATTCTTTGACTGCCAGGGATTAGAGTCATGGCACCAGTGGCAACACACATCTTTTCCTTTAATTTACAAAATTTTCTCACGAGTTTGCAAGAGTTCGCCCCATCAGGGGCTTTCTGAGGCCATTGAAATGTCTTAAGTTTTAATTAAGTTGGAGTTGTCAGAAGAAAGCTTTTTTGGCACAGAGTCAGGGTCATTAATTACTGCTATCTTTGTTTCTTTCAGAAAAAAAGAACTCTACTGACTTGTTGGGTTACTTATACAGCCTACATTTTCTGTCCTGCAGTCCTTATTCACCTCCAAGCAAGGCTTGATTAAGCAGTTTACCAATTACTTCCATCAATCTGATTTACAAATCCTATGGGTAATCTTAATTTCAGAAGCTTTTCTCTCTGTTGATTTGAGGTACAGTAGTAATGAAAGCAGCATTATTGTTAGAACCACAATGTGTTTTAAGATTCTGGATTTTCTATCCTAAATGGTACTTGAATCGTATCCCTGATTTTATCATTTCATACTCATCCTTTTATATGCTTGTAGCTGGATTGTCAGTTATTAAGAGTCACAAGCCACACTGCATAAAACTAACCAGAATAAGCATAATTTCCTTTCTGTCTTGCAGTCGTGAGGGGAAACTCCATGTTTTCTACAAATTAAATATCTGCAAATAAGCTGGCATTCAAATCACAGTCTACAGTGCCTGCATTTGATAGTAGTAGAAACTTTATTACTAGGTTCCTTTTACCATCAAGATGAAAAAAAGTGGAAAAAAATGAAAAAAGTCCAAAATAATTAATTAAAACTGTTATCCTGTAATGATTATTCACTGGCCTAAGTAAAGGCTAATTTGTAGACATTTTTCTACAGAGGCATTCACATCATAAAAAAAGCCAACAGTTTAACTGGCACTAATTTGCTACTTCATCAGAGATTGAGATATGAGGAAACTACTGTCTCGCTCTTTGCTGGAGCCTAGAGGCTCAGCTTGAAACACAATACCATATAGAAATACATTATATATCCATGCCATATACAAAGAGAAGATTTTTATTACCAAGTCTGTTTATTCTTTGCCTTTAATATCATTAATTTCATGTGCATACACAACTAACATATATTCCTCTAAAACAAACACATCACAGCTTGACACTTGCTATATTTTTGGGCACCCAGTAAACTCTTGGTTTTATGCAAAGTATTTTGCATGAATATCAGTGCTATTATTAGAAAACTTGATAGCTATACATCTTTCTAAATACACTGCCAGTTCATTTAGATGAAGTTTGTTTTATCAAAATCCTCAAATTCCTTGAAGCCTGCAAAAAGCCTATGTTAAACTACATATTTTGTACTGTTTTTAATAAAAACATTGGCAAAATAATGTTTTTTCAGAAACCTTGACTTGGGTTTCTGATTTATGTACTATACTTTTCCATTTTGAGCTACTCAGCTCAGCAAGTGGTTGCTCAGAGACTGCAAAGACTTGAAATGTCTGCGGCGTAGTATAAATTATTTTGATCCTCCCTTGGGTATTTACTTAATTTCTCACCCATTTACTGTACTTCACATTAAATGGCAGAAGCAAGATAGAAACTGTTAAACTGGTAGGAACACTACCAAGAACATTAACCAGTTCTGGAAAGTTAAGGTACCTACATAAACAGAGGCAATCTGCTGTTAGAGAAACTACTTGGCTTCTATGTATTACATGTCTATCTGCTGCCTCTGTTTCCTCAGTCTAGCAGGAAAAATAAGAATCTCATAGAAATTACAGCAGTTACTTATTTGATAAAATATTAAAAAAAAACAGTACTATAAAGATAATACAAAATCATGTTGCAACTTCTTGCAAAGTAACTATTTATGGCATTTTATTTGTAACAATTTTATTTTGGACCTGGTTGCCAAGCTATCCCAGCACTACATCAATCCTTGTTACCATTTTCAATTTTTTCACCTTGGTTAAGATCATCGCTAACACCCAAAGAAATCCAGGCAAGCTATTTACATCTGCAGAATGAATACATATGGAGATGTAGAGTTGTCACCATATCCCTGAATTCTTAACTTGCCACATATAATCATCTTGTCACTCACTTGGTCAGTGTATACTTGCTACTTGTTGCTGAAGTGCCCCTTAAGTGGGAGACTGGGAGACCCAAGACTCAAGGACAAGGTCTCCCACCTTTACATTGGTCGGGCTGAAGCTTGTAGCAGCTTGAGTTACGTATGGTATCTGTAGCTGTTGGCAATGGACAACTTTTCAAAACTTCAGCTTGCTTTTATTATTTTTCTTCTGTAGTTGAACAATATCTTTAAAATCCGTCTCTCTGCTTAAATAAATACCCAGAGAAAGAATCGCACGAATAAGATGAAATCTATCAGGATGGCAGCGTCAAAAAGCCCTTTCAGGGCTTACGTGTTTTATTCTAAAAAAAAAAAAAAGGGCAATTGTCGCTCTTTTTAGCCATGATGAGAAATAAGAAAGTTTAACACTCCAGTTCTGATATTATGTGCTGCATGTGTATACCAGCATATATTTTTTAAACATCAGAAATTTTTATATGAACACAGGAAATCAGGAGCTGGTTTAACAGGTACACGTCAATTTAACAAGGTATGAAGATGCTTTTTGAACACAGGAGGTGGAACTCAACCTCTGTAAACTGCTCAACACAAGTACTCAACACAAGTAGCACAAGTACTGTGATAAAAATGACGAGTTCATAAACCTTTTCCAAATACTCATTTCAACATCTACTTGTTATTATTGGCCTAACCCTTTTTTTAATAATCCTTAATTTGGCTGTTAGAGAAAAGAAAAAGCAAATAATTCTTGGAAATAACAAATTATTCTCTCACAATTTTGGATCCTTTGCATGGTTTTAGCTTGGTATATATAGACATATAACCATGCTACTTGACCTTAAGAGTCTCTCTCTGTCTTAATAAGGACACTGCTAATATACATAATTAGGTGTGAAAAATAGTCAAAATGGTAAAGTGCCACTATACTAGTAGAACATCCTGCGTACAATATTCATTTCATGATGAAATCTTATGTTCTTTACAAAGCAACATGTTATAAGACTGAGTCAGGCTCGCTTAGTAGCAAAAATGATTGGTGTTAGAGAGAGCAGACAACTGTACTAGCAACTTCACAGAAGATCAACAAGCATCTTCCCGTGCTGATATTAAGAGATACTTTTAGAAAGTAAAAGAGAGAAAAATAGATCCCTTCATTTTAATAAAAAATAGTTTTCAATGATATTAGTAACTAAAAATCTTTGTATGATTTTATGGTAGAAGGCTAAACTATGCATTTCTCTGTATTGTCTTATTATCAACATATCAATAACACGCTTAGGTTTCGCGGTGGTTGGTGTGACATGAAAAACTATAATGGATAACATCTAAATAATCCCAGTTCTGTGAAGGACGTGGGTAGGGGAGATACAGCAGCCCGGGATCTCACCTGACAATTTGTATGATCTCTAGGTAATAAACATGCTTTTGGATGTGAGAAACAGGCCATTGGCAAAAAGGCTCAGGCAAATAGGAGCCAGTTGTCTTTCTAGAATCACAAAGCAGAGAAAAACAGCTAGATACAAATAAAAAGGTCTGCAGCACCCACACTTGCCTGGACCAACAGCTCTACTAATTGAAGGGCTTTTAGCAACTGTTTCATCTTTCTGTACCCCACTTCAGTAGAGACTGTTTTAAGGACAGTATTACCTCTATTTCTGCTTCTGCCAAAGGCAGCCCTCTTCCAGGAGAGCAGATGTGGGTAAAAAGGTAAGCCACGTGTGCAAACTACACAGAAAATTATCTAATTTCACTAGCTAACTACATAAGAGTGGGGCATTTATCAGAGTATGTTTACATGTATGTAAGTATAAAATGCAACTTCCAGCTGGACAGCTGAAAAATACTCAAGCTTCCAATGTCTAAACATCTAAACATACAGACAAGGATAAGGATGTTTTTAAACGGTCCTATCTTCTGGGTAGTCTTCTTTCATCTACTGTCTCAGGGAATAAATCTAATGCATCCTACTGCAGATCACTTTGCAGTGAACTGAACCACTTGGGATAGAGGCAGTCTGTTATGGTTAGTTTGGTGCCAAGATGTCACAGGTAACAAAATATCTGACCCAGAAAAATCTGAAATGAACATGTTTGATGTGCAAAGATAGTCAGTTAAACAATAACTACTGTTCATTTTACTTTCCTTGTACAGAAACATGAAAATTAAAGCTGAAAAAGACAACAGCATTCATCCACCTGTGCAGAATGACTTCCTATAATGTGCTTCAAAATTCATTGTCCACTTTCATTTCACTAGGAGAGAGCTTGCAATTACTGCATGTATCCACATCTATTATTGTTTTACGACATGCGTAAAGCTGTGTGCAGTGCTTTACCTGTGGTCTCATTGTATTCTATAGAAGGGGTCTATCCCATTTCTCTTTTATGATATGACACAAGCAATAGCAGAAGTGCTGGGGAAGGGAACAAGTTGGCTGTATCATATTGCAAACTTGTACTCAATGTGCTGCCCACTGCCACCCCTAGACCCGTTTTCAACACCAGTTTCTTACAAGCATCTTTCCCCTGCTGAATATCTGCATTGTGCATTATTGTTTCAGCAGATGTATCAGATTCCATTTGCCAGGTTGAATCCCATTTTGTGATTTCCTGTCCATGTTTCTAACCTGTCCTCACTTCTTTTCATATCTTCTGTCTCTGTCCTCATCAGTGTTGGCAGCACCTCCCAATTTTAGTATAACCTGTAGATTTAGTGAATGATTTGTTTACCTCCCCTTACTTAATCACATGATCAACAAATTGGGTCTTTCACTGATATCTGCAGAACACTTCTGAGCACATTACTTCATCCCCAGAATACAATTTCATCTCCTGAAACCAACTGGAAAATTCACATGGCAATATAGGCGTACTCCTGTTCACCTCAACTCCTTGGTTCCAGAAAAGCTCTTGCAAAATTCTCCATCAATCTCTACATTCAAGTGAAGATCTAGAAAGCTCTTTCCTTCTTTATTAAACTACAATTTCTAAATATTTTTGCCCTGTTTTCTACATTTAAATTCATTTATTCCAGTCAGTATTCCATATCTTCTGGAAAGAGCAGTACTGTGTTTCTTCTCTGCTCACTTGGACCTTCAGAGCCCATGATGTCCTCCATGTTTCTCAGAGAAGAGGTGGAAAAACTGGAGGGTTTCCACTGGATGGCATGATCTCTCTTTCTTCCCTTTCTTCTCTTAAAAGCACCTGGGTGCACCCTCTTGAGATCAGGTCTCAGGAAGAGTAAAAGGGAGAGTTGCATCAGACTATTCACCCAAGAAACCTATAGGACAACAAGCCCAGAAGACTATTTCTGCTACTTGATCAGAATGCACACTGTTTTTCCATACTGTGAGCACGTGTGCTGTTTAGGAACAAATCATGGTCAAAAACCCATCTTACTTGTCTCCAAATGACAGAGAGAGCAGGCAAAAGGGAGGATGTAAGTTGCACCTGCCTGGATATTTTTCACCTCCTGAAAATGCCTTTGGGCTTAGCAAGTGGAGACAAGAGAAAGTACGAGGTAAAACCTTCAGCATCAAAGCAACAATATTTGTTATCTTGTTTCTTAATCATGGTTATTACTTCAAGAAGACCACAAATCTTTATGCAATCATGAAGATATGCACATATAGAAAATGAACCATATACACACGAAAGTATTGCTACTGTTCTTGGGCTTCATACCACTTTCCTTTCAGTTCAACTAGT
The DNA here is from genome assembly GCA_013396635.1 of Penelope pileata. Classification (NCBI taxonomy): domain Eukaryota; kingdom Metazoa; phylum Chordata; class Aves; order Galliformes; family Cracidae; genus Penelope; species Penelope pileata. The sequence goes on along the minus strand of WBMW01003291.1, from coordinate 136,312 downwards.
TCAATTAAGGCATATCAAGTAGTAAGTTACATTGTTCTGAGGGAAGAATGGTTTCTTGTGGCTTCAGTATCACACTCAAGGTTTTATAAATAACAACAGGCAGCCTTACGGTAATTACTAGAATTACTCTTTTCCTCTTTTATTAAAGATTGGTACTAGATTTGCTTTTTCCCAATCCTATGATAATTCCTCAATTGTACTTTAAATTTCAAAAATAATTACTAGTGATTATGTAAATTCATTATCTATGTCTCTTAAGACCATGCTATGCTTATCATCCAGACCTGCTGATTTGCATTTATTCCATCTTTTCTATGTATTGCCTTACTCTTTTCTATCAACAACAATTTTGAAAAGGTCTTAATTACTTGGTCTATTATGTCCTTATTCCTTTTATTTTTCTTGTCAAAGACTGATTTTGAAAGTAGTTCAGTGCATCGGCCATTTCAGAATCAGCTTTCATTTTGTCACCCTCTTCATTTATTATTGAGCTTGCTTTTTCACTCCATTATTTCTTTTTTTCTCCAATGTATTTGAAAAGCTATTCTTATTTCCCCTGGCTCCTTTGGCTAGTATTAAGTCATTGTGCTTTTGCATTTCTTTTAACTTTTCCAAGTCTTAAAAGACTTTTAATTTTCCTGGTTGTTTCCTTCTTTCATTTTTGCTCTGGGAGAGATTTGGCATCCACAGATCTTTGAGCAGCCCCTGGTGAAATTAGTATGACTTCTCCTTATCCACCCCTAAATCCCTTCTTCTTGTCAAAACTAGTTTAGTGCTTTTTAGAGAGAGGAGATACAGCTGGAAAATGAGATTGGGAATATGTGACTGCTATTTTCAACTGTGGTTGAGCTATAAAAGATAGCAAACAATTTGACAATCCTGCGACTCATCAATAAAACCTGTATATCATCTATGCCTTCAGAAGACTGTGTTAACACTCATTTAATATCATTATACATTCTGACTTCCTCAGATGTTATAAATATGGAGACTGTTCTGATTTTATGGAGTTCTACCATCATTAAGTTCCTGAAGGGGAGAAATAGGCCAAAGTCTCTCTTCCCTTTCACACTGAAACACCTCGAAGAACCTACAAAGTGAGTCTAGCTCAGAATGTGTTTTAGGCTGGATTTTCTTCAGTAATTATACATGAATAAGATCTAAAACACTCCCTTGTGTACATTAGCTGTGATTTTCTGTCTGATTAGCTGTGGGTAGCTGCAAAATATTCAAATACCTAACATGTTTGGCCATTTCCTCTATTTACAGAACTTTAAAAAGACTTTAGATATGACTTCTTTTATTGTACTACTGTCCTTATGGCTGGAAAAGACACATCCTAGTAAAATTCTACCGGTTAAAATTCAGTGTCCTTTGGACAAATGAAAAATTACTGCTTCCAAAACTATGGAAACAAAATTGAGATGGTAGTGGAACACAAAATTAGCATTCCCAGCCCTGAGTTACACAGTAAAAAATAAAAACTATTTTCTAAGTAATTTGACAAATTTCTGTCTTTGTTGTCACCAGAAAACTGCATAAATCTGCATGGAAATGCAGTGGCTACTAAAACAACTGTTTTAGTGTAACTGTTTTAGTATGGGGACAAAAAGTGGAATAGAACTATAACATTACATGGTTTATTATGAAAAGTAGTCAGGAACAGCAGAAATAGTCTTGAAAATTGAGTCAGTTCTTTCCTACTTTCATCTCTTCCTTCTGTCAACCCCTGACTTGGGAAGGAAATTAAAGCTGAAATTGAAAATTTAAATGCTAATTTTAAATTTATGGATATCCATATCCCATATGTTCGAACAAACCCCAATGAAATGAGTATACCCCAGTGAAAATAAATGTCCTAATCACTCTTCCCCTCTTCTGCTCTCTGCTTTTCCAGGTGGCTGCAGTCAGATCTCTTGCAATAATGGAGCTCTTCATTCTTTGATACTTAATTGTACCAGATTACTGTTTGGCAATGAATCAACTGGTTGGTCTGGGGACAGATCATTTTATTTAACGGCTCATCACCATAACCTCACCAGCATGCAAACAGAAATCACCATTCTGCTGCTGCCAAAAAACTGTGAGAACACAGGAGGTTAATAACACCTGGGAGACACTCATCTAATGGCATACACAGGTAAGCGGCCACTTAAAAAGAATGAAGAACAAAAGGCCAAAAAAAATACTGAAAAACTTGAAGTGATGAAAATCTAAAAATACAGAGCAGAGACACTTTTATCTAAAGAGAAAATCAACTAAAATAAAAACAGCAAGGGTTTTTTCATGGCTAATTATCGTTACAGCAACTTGTTACTTATTGTTTGTGTAATTTAGGCTTGAGGGAGGAATATGTGAGGAATCTTGCTCCAAAAAAGTTTCAAGGAAATAATTTATGAGAGCTCATAGATAAGAATATTTAGATTTGACATTTTGATTTCTATAATAAATTGTTTTATTTAAAAAGTAAAACATCATGTAAATTAATTTATCCCTTAAGCCTGTAGAAATGCCTCAGACATGTTTCAACAAATGTTCAGTCCTCAGCTATGTTCATTATAACGTTCTACTGTGATAAGTGCTCTGTAAATCAACAAGTAAGACTACACGGAGCCCAATTTAGAAATGAAGCTTCTGTCTTCTTTTATACTTAGCAGAATCAAATGGCATTACTACTTTTGTGACTATAACGTGACTGCAGAAAACTTATGAAAAACATTTCATATGACCAAATATGAAAGATGTACATTAGGGTGGTGAAAAGTTTTATGGAGGTCATAGCAAATATCAACAGTTCCTAGAGAATGGAAAAATGAGGCATCAGAAATAAATCTGTTTTCATCTCCAGGCCAGCAGGTAAGTGAGAAAAAGAAATTAAACTCCATTAGCCATCACTATTTCACTTCTTTCTCCTTTCTTCTTCTCCCTTTCCAAATCACCAGCCATGTTCTTTGCTATTAAACAAAATTTACATTTACACTTGTTGTCTCTTCTCTTTTTTTGATAATGTCTCTCCATAAAAACTTTTTGGTTTTTGTTTCCTTTCCCAAGCTGGGACAAAGTTAGTCCTGCCTGCTGCAAAGTCCCAGTTCAGAAAGGTAGCCTGAATACTGTAAACCCAGTGAGGAAGAATATCATTTGTCTCCTGCCACCAATATTTCTGGGATAAAAATATACAGGGTCAGCCTGTTTTTGTTTTTGTTTTTGTTTTACTTTCTGCCTCATGCTATTCTTCCTCTCTCACAGGCACTGCTTGCTACAAGGTCAGTAGATTTTTTTTCCTTGAGTACTAGGTAGACTTGAGTTTGTACGTCATCTAAAGAAATAGACTTTGAAGCAAAAAAATAAGTTTGTAATACAAGCATTAAAACAAAATTATAAAATATAAACAAATACAATGGGTACAGTTTATTGTGGTCTTTCTTTAACCAGGAAATTTGTAGAAGAGATTGACATATATGTGTCACAAACATGCATAGGAGGGAACATATTAGTATCTTAGCAGATACTGAATTTTTATAAAACAGTGTACTAACATAATATAAAACAGCATCAGGTTACCTATGTGATAATGCATGTCAGTATATTGTGATGTGCTTATATGTGTTTGTACACATGCACAGAAAACAGGTCTGTATACATGTGCATGTGCAAACATTGAAGCAATGTTACAACACATGGCATGTCCTGGTATTCCAAATAACATCTTAAATTTGACTATTTTAAATATCATAGGTATTCTATAATCCAATCAGAATGAACAGCTGAAGTGATGAGCTGACAAAGCAAGCCCCTATTAAAAGTTCACAGATGTGCTCGTAAAAATATACATTTATGGTATAAGCAACAGAACATACAGATGCAATGATCAGGATCATTGGGCAGAATCCAACACAGAGCAACATACAAATATAGCAAATGAATTGTGTTCTAGCCCTACCAACAGTAATATCATAAAGGTGATAGCTATTTTCTACAAATAAATCTAAAACGACCTTTTGGCCACATGGAGTCTCTGATATTTTGTAATTTACTTTCCCTGATAAGCATTTCAGCAGAGGCGTGAATTTCCTTAATTTGCCATATAGGATGAGCTAAGTACAAAGGCACCAATAAGCAGAAACAGTGAATTAGCTGGGGTTAGGAAAAAGGTCTGTTAGGCAGCTAATTCTTTGAACACTTGACCACATAATTTTAAACGACTTAAACATCTGTACGAGAAACAAATAAATCCTGAAGGGTCAAATCCTTCAGTCTTAACTCAGGCAAAATTCCCATGGACTCATGGGATTTGACCCCTAGTTGGGAATATACCCTTGTTCAGACCATCTTTTTCAAGCTCAAATGTGGAAATTCTCTTTGGACCAGAGAAGTCCTCAGGGAAGGGCTTTCTGATACCACAAGCATCCAAGACACCAGTCTGGGCTAATCACTAACAGGTTAGCATCCCTGAAAATAATACTGTCTAACAGCAGAGGAATGTGTAGTCTGGTTCTCATAAAATTTCAAACCTGGGACAAAACAGAAGAATCTGGTAGAGCTACCTCTTTTTTTAATCTGAATTAACAACACATTATCAGTTTGGTAAGAAAATATGAACTGTTATTATCAAGCTTCCACATGTACGATGAAACTTGGAAGCAAACATAGTAGTATTTGCTATCATGTATACAGAGAAAATGTAGAATATTGAATATTTATTTTTCAAAATCGTTGCAATTTATAAAAAATAGTTTATGGATTAAGCCATTATAAAACTGTAAAGCTACTCTAAATTCTAACCTTCTTTGAAAAATAAAAATAAAAATAAAAGAATGCTACCAGTGCACAGAATAATTAACAATAAATCTACCTTCAAGAAATTAAAAGAAGGAAGAAAGACAAGTACACCGAACAGGCAAAGGTAAAGGCCAAACCCTACTATATGTCAATCCATCTGCTTTAAAAATAACTGACACAAAATCTGATCAGGCTTAACAGTACCTCATGTTTGTCCCTGTTATTTTCCAAAAAACAGCCACTGATTTTTTTTTTTCCTTCTTTCCTTTAGGGGAGTGGGGGGATGGATTTCAGCTTTAGAGGCTCAGCTTGAAACAGCCCAGGCCCAATTTTCACAAAGACTGAACAAAGCAGACAAGTACCTGCAGGTGCTCAGCACCTCTGCAAGCAAGGTGTAAGGTACATGATCCAGGGCATCCGCATTAAGCAGCCTCTTTTGAACAGCTGGTACAAAGTGCTGGCAAACTTGAGCTGGCCGCCTTACCCGGCTGCGAGATTTATATTCATCCACAGGAGAAAGAGCCCAGGGTAGCAGATGCCCACAAAGCGAAGGGGAAGTTTGTCACCTGGGGAAAGCATGCAGAGATCAGAGGCTCGCAGTACTGCTGCAGAAACTCTGCTCCCGGCAGGCGTCTGATTTCCACTTACAGGGGCTTCTTGCTGGCTACAACATCCTGAGGACCCACAGACTTGAATTTTTCACAGCCTTATTCCTTTTACTTGTGAATCCTTACAGAATTAGGGGGAATGGTGTTTTTAAATGTCCTTTAGCGTGTACAGTGTGTGTCCAATGGCTCCCCTGTAGGAGATCCTCCATGTGCACAGCAATCAACATAAGGTCTAGGTATGAAAAGAGATGATCTCTGCTCGGTCCCTGTGTCTCAAAAACGGAACAGAGAAAAATTTCAGAGCCACAACAGTGCATCTGTAAAGGCTCAGTCACAAATAGTAGATTTGATAAAGAAAAATGGTGTGAGGGAAGAAACATTAAAAGCTTTTTTCTAACAGAGGGCAAAAAAAAAAATAATTTCCTTATTTACAAGTACCTTTAAAGTACTAGAATTTGTCCTGAGTACTTATTTCTAGTTATCATATTTTTTTTAGCCTAGTGAAAAGCAAAACAAAAAGAACAAATTCCCTTCCCACAAACAAAATAGAGTAAAAACAATCACGATGGCAAGTGAATCCCACTTTATCACTCTGCCTGGAACTTCTATTGCAGAAACACAAAAGTCTGACTTATTTTTAAAGCATTTTAAACACATACCAACATTACTTGGAAACAGGCCAAGTAAAAAAATTCCATCAGAACTGACACCCTACAAACACATGTTACCAGTAACCGCTATTGAGCCTGAAGAAATAAATGAAATGCTATACCTTTGGCAACGCAACATTTGGCACTTAGTCAAAGATTCATAGCAGCAAGGTATATATCTACTTCAAATATACAGTAGGTTCAGGAATATGCATTAAGAACGTTTCCCCTCCCTTTAAGAGAAGTCTTTTGTCTCGCTGTTTTTAAAATTAATATAAAGGCTTTTTTAACAGAAACAGTATGAAAACTGTATTCCGTGGCAGACCAAAGATCAGAAAAAATCTCAGAAAAAAATATAATCCTTGCAAAAACAAGCTTTTCCTCACTGCTACTTAAACAGTCTAGCTCTGAGAACAGGAGAGGAGGAATACAGGTATCATCTGTACTGGAAGGTGAGAAAATATTTTCTTGAAAAAGTTCTAATAGATGTAATAGGAAAGTTTAGTAGGGTTCTGGGTATCTTCGGCAAATCAAGCCCTGAAAAGCCTTAATCATCATCTCAGCAGATAGTTAAATAAGAGGAACAAATGCAAATTCAATATAAACAGGTGGCTTCTGGGGTTAAAAGCTACACGATCCACTTTGGCTGCACTTCTACATGCTCCACAATAAAACAATCTCAAACAAATAAACAACAAATGTCATAAAGACAGTAACATTTCTGGAAAACACTACAAAATACTATTTTATGCTTTTGAAGTGTTTTACAGCAAGCACACCAGTAGATCTCAAATACTTGAGGATCTCCTTGTATTTGCAGGTAATTTAGACTCACGGTCACACCAGAAGGTTTCCATGTGACAAAAAAAGGCTTTGACTCAGTTGCGAAGAATGTAAACTCAGCGGAAAACTGACTTTATATTTACAAATTTCACCTCTCCCACTTGCAACTTTCATGCTGGCATTTGAGCACTACCTGTGGCACACCACCTCTGAAGTCAGGAGTCAAATGTCACATTTGTTCCTATCCCTAGAAAACATGCTGAAAAAAATCCTGCACCTCTGCTACAACATGTGAAGGCACAAGAACAGTTTGTGGCAAAAGGTACGGGCTTGAAGGAATTTAAGGGGAAAGTCATGGGTATTCAAATAGGATTGCATGTGGACCAGAGGTGAAATCAAATGCGTCTCTGGTGCTGAGAAGTGTTAATTTTAAAATCCATTCACAAGAGTAAAGGTGCAAGGATGGATGGCCTTTGTCCTGCTCTCCTTCTAATAGTAAATGATATCACCTTTTAGGAATTTTTTTCTGGTAATGAAAGCCACGGTGGGCTGGAGGGAGAGAATAAGGGACATCTGGATCTTCTTCTGGAATGACAATTAGGCAGTGGTCCATATTAACAACAGGCAGCCAGTACAATCACTCGGGCTCATGCATCAGATACAAAGTGATTACCTGCAAATATTGATTTTACAGCAAGACTGGTCCCAGAGGTTCTAATGGTTGCTGCTTGTTTCGAAGTGGACAGGTTTTTGAGAGCTGGAAGTGAACTCCACAAGGAACTATTACTTCTCAACAAATATTTCGTGCACTTTTGGTGGTTAGTGCCATGGAGACTATTCCAACAATCAGAGCCTCTGAGGAATTAGTAGAAATTATTAGGCCGACATGTTCTGTTGTTCCTCCCATTCCCCATCTTTTATGTCACAGAGACTTTGGACATTTTGTTAAGAGATGTAAGGTTCTCTAATTATTCTAACAAGACCAGTGAATCATACAGATCTCCCATTGCCTGAAGAAATTAGAGGTTGGGTAAGTGCTGAAGGTGTGGGGCTCAAGGTAGGACAAGGTTACACTGGCTTACCAGAGTGCACTGGGAAGTGCAGAGATGCATTCTAGAGCTGAATGGATGTACTTGCCCTTGGGTTTTTACACTTGTAATGTATAGATATCTGGGGTTAAAGGACATCTGTGGACATCCAGAAGTGAGGTACAAACATGAAAGTTTCTCCGCATAGCTTTTTGTGTTTCTCTATGGCACTCACCACTGCCGTTTATTCTCTTCCAACAGAAAAAAAATGTCCAGGATGCAGCCTTTTCCTAAATCTGAGCTGCCTTTGAGAGACTTGCCCCTTTAAGGATCCCAGTGTAAATATGAAACAGTCTAAGCCAGCAGGTGCAGCTGCCTGAGCCTCTGACAACAGCAGGGTTTGATGTGGAGCCCTGGCTCCATTGCCCAGGCAGCTCCTCTGAACCTCACTCACGCCTTAGGCACCTACTGTACAATCAGCCCTAATGCCCTCAAATGAGCATCTCTTGTGCACTTCCCTCAAGGGCTACAGTAATGTTTTCTACTTATGGCCACTTGTGAAGACCACTGAAAAATGGCAGCTAGCACTGAAAGCAGCTGCCCACTTATTTAGCAAATTTTCTCATAGATAGCACTTATGCTCTTGACACTGCAGCTGCTACTAGTTCCCATCTATGTGAATCTTTAAGAATTTCTTTAGATGAGGATTTCTAACATATCAGAACGTGTTTTCTGGCACAACTTAAAAGCCTTTAACTCGGCTAGGTTGAATTAAACCTACAGAGAAAGCTTAGGTTTTAAATTGGCTACATTCTAATATGAACATTTACATTATGTCCCATTTGAAATACATTAGCAAAGGCATTCTCACCAAAGCTGTTAACTAAAGCATTGGCATCTACATACTGCCTCAGCTTCTGTCTCACCCTTCCAACTATGTCCAGTAGCTGGTTCCAGGTAAGATTTATAAAATTGGGCATCACGAGCTGGTACCAGGGAAGGCCCCCTGACCAGAGGTCAGCCAACCTAACAAAGACAAGATGAAGTACCACACATACCCTCAGCCATACTCCCATGGAAAGTGGGCTGAATTGAGAAATCTGCAGGTCTGTGGGAATTTACTTCATTGTGACAAAATTTTAAAAATCATATTTTTTTAGTTCCAATCATTCAGAATTAAAAAATATTGTGAGGAAGATATAAGGAAAAGATTTTTTTTCCACTCTTTCTTTAAAAAAGCATAGGCATTTTCAGGTTAGAAACTCAAAAAAAAGCATGCTTTGTGCTGACAGCTATCTTTACTTTGGAGATCATAGAAGATTGCAACCTTCTACTGCTTTACCAATTATTCTGTAAAATACTACTCTTAAAAAAAACCTAAAATACACACAAAAAAAAAACACTGTTGGTCTGTTAGGTATGTTTGGCCACAAACAAAATTCCAGGTATCCATATATCCATACATTAAACAGCTCACTTATTTACCTTAGAATATATCACTTCAAGTTAACACCAGTGTAATATATAAAGAATGTCCTTGACATTCAGATGAAAGATTTGACTGAAACATCACAAAAACGCGTTGAGCAATCAACACCAACACACGGTTAAAATAGATTTGTTTTTTGCATATGAGGACATCCTTACTGACATCTCAAGCCTAATATAACATGAAATTAGCAGAAAACATCAAGAGAAATCCAGCTCCAGAAACGTCATCTGTAAAGCAGGGTGTGTGATACTTTATATGTAATCCATTGCCACAAAAAAAGTTTTAAAAAGTACAATATAATCTTTGATAGAAGGACTGAGAATCCACTGGTTGTGCTGATGTTTTTAAATTATACTAGCAGATCTAACATAATCAAGAATTGCTAAGATGACTTATTCATATGCAATATTGTCTTTGTGACAAGCCTTAAAAAAATGTATATGCCTCTTAGATATCTCTGAGAATAGGCTAACGTAATATTCCATTTTCTTGACCTTTCTTACTCTATACTTTCACAGACTTTCAGGTGTGTATCAGCTTCACAGGGCTAAAACACTTGACACTTGGTAGGTCTCTACTGAGCTGTAATGAAGGTGTGACTGCATTTTTACTGTGTGATGTGTTCTTTCCCACTCAATACAATTGGGGAAATTAATAAAACATGAAACTCACAGTAAATTCAAGATAGTTTCTGGCTTTTACAGAACTGTTCAGGAATGATAAGGTCACAAAGCAGCTTCTCACTTTTATAAGGTCTATGAGAGGACCAGAGATTTTTATCCTCAAGATAAAAGGCCTGATTTTTTTCTTTTCCACTGAGCTTCCTCAGGACAAGAGACCATCTCCAAAACAGAGAGACAGAACTATAAGCATGTTCATTTGCTTCTTCAGTACTTCTTTTGAGAATTCATCTCTAAGTAACAATTCAATGTTTCTGAATCTTCCTGAGGTGCAGAGATCCAATGCAACATCCCAGTCCATGATAATAAAAATAAACTTGTTTGGTGATGTTTTTATTTATTTCTATTCTATTCATGCTAGTATTCTGCTCTCATAACTTCCTTGTTAATCCACGTCCTGACAACCGTATTCAGTTTGCATAGCACATTGTTCTCCAAAGAACATTGAAATGCTTGAAAGATTTGTCACAGAAGGAAATATTGTTTGTAAAATTATGGCTAGTAGAACACGGTCCTTGGGTGATGGCTCACTGGAAAGGAACGTGGTGCATTACTATTGTTCATTTACCATTTAATGATACAGAGTTTAACATGAAGCTCATACCAGGACATTTTGAGGCCTCGGTGTGAAGAAATCTGAAATTTGCTGTGAAATTATTTGGAGAACTCCAAGCTGCTACACTAGTTAAAATCAACAAAACTAGAGAAAGGCGGCACACAGATATTAAAAAAAATCAGTAGAATGTTCTGCTCTAAACATGTTTCAGGAACATATACATACAAAAACAAATCATACCTATGTGGTATCCAGTATAAATCTAACTGGGTCAAGTACTTTAATTGTGCTTGCAGTAATAGCTAAAGGAAGAACATTTCACACATCTATTTTATTTGTCAAGTTTTTATATTACAGATATTTCTGTTCTGATTCCTTAATACTGTGTCATTCATTTGTGCTAGTTGAGGTGTCCTACTTGTTTATAACTGAAGAATACTTAATCTTTATAAATACTCTCTCAGACTTCAAGGCCTATACTTTGAATATATCCAGAACTTTCAGGAAAAGCTTACAATAAACTCAACAAATTGATCTGTGGTACAGTAACCAATTGATTTCTGTTAATGCAAATTCCACTCACTGATTTTAGAAAATAAACACAGGATGATTTTTTTCCGCACTATCAATGCTTGACACGACACTCAAGGATACTTTTAAATCAGACACACACAGCTCTTAGATTGATGTAAGAGTGTTAGGTTAAACTCATTTTTTAAAAAAAAATATATTTTAATCCCTAAAGGATAAACATTTATCCTCTAAGATACAGGGATAAAGATTTTAATGGCATCTTGCTTTGGGATTCAAAATAAATAAGGCAGAGATGAGTTTCCATCTTCTTAAAACTAAATTACAGAGATTAAAATATATAAACACAAAATGAATGTATTCCATTTGCATATTATATTTCGCTCTTAAAGTTGATATTGAAGATTAAGGGTCAGCGTTTAATCCTCACTATCCTAATCCCTAAAATTACAAAGACAGGCATAAGTGCATGTCTGCTCCACTAAATTACCTTGAAAGAAAGCAAATTCCGGATGAAAAGGGAAGCATATTTATATTATGGTGATTTAAAATCTGTCGCCTAAACACATCTTCTCCCCTCTATCCATTGACCTAAATTGCACACTAAAAGCTTGCTTGTCTGCAAATGGGCAGCTAACACTTTGAGACAATCCAGAGATTCTTCACTTACACACAGTCATGCCAACTATTTTTCTGACTACAATAAACACTGTCTTGTTCATATTTTGCAGAAAAAAGAGTCAAGTTATAAACTAGATGAATCTCTTTACTGTTTCCAACTCAATTCATAAATACAGATAATTCTAAAAAATTAAGATTCTAAGAGAAAAACATATAACTGAATATTAGTAGGTCAAGCATGCTCTGACTTACAGAGTTGCAACTCTGTTGGGAAATACATCCCAGTGCATACTGCACCTCAGAAGAAGCAAAAATGTAACATAAAACATCAGTGGTGTCTAGAATGAAAAAATCACCTGTGCTAGAATGTTACCTCATTCTGCAAGACAGTAGCTATTATATGCTGTTTGGCTACTTCCCCAAGCTATTAGGATTTTTCATAGGTTACATGGCTTGACTGAAATTAATAATAGAGCTGTCATTGACTGAAATAGGATCAGAACTTCAACTCTCACTTGTCCACTCAGTTGCTTTAGCAATATTATCTTGCAAAGCCACCAAAAATACCAAGATGAGTAAAAGCAAACTGAAGCTCTTAAAGTTGCATTTAGCATTTTATCTACATTTCTAATACTGCAGGTTGAGAGAAGTGTTACACCATGCAGTGAGAGAAAGATATGTAAGCTGTACTTAGCTGTAGAGACTTGCCTTGAGAATTGTCTGTCTACATTTTTATCAAGATGCTTTAATATTCACTTTTTGAAGAATTATTTTCTAATGTAAGCCATCTAAGAGCGAATAACTTTATCATGATTATCAAACTGAGCAGCTTCATAATTATAATCAAGAGGACACTAGTTTCCTTCATTTGAAGTTTATTTACCATACANTCCTGTATAAAATCTATGAGACAATGTTTTTTTCCTGTAAGGACATTTTAATAGGTGGCCAGAAGGTTTCTTTCTACTTATCAGGATGTATGCAGCTACAATACTATCACTACATACTACTTGGAAGACTGAAAAACATCTCAAGCTTAACTAGTTCCATTTGTTCTTTTTTTTTTTTTTCGTTCTGCATATTCCTTCATGTAAAGCATACTTTGGAATCATCCTAAAACAGTTTGCCCATTAGTTTTTGCCTTCTGTACATATACCAAAAATACTCTTCCAAACACGAACCCCTCAAATTAAAGGTTCAATCATCCTAAAAATAAAAAACACGCAACAAATGTTGCTGTGATATGGTATTTCAGATCCAAATCCCTGATGCTTTGTCATGACAGTTACAAAAGCAGACTAATGAAAGCAGCAAAAATTACAATCAACTTTAATTCTGAAAAAATCATAGTGCTCTAATCAGCTGCTTATCGAATGCCACTGCAAATTACACTAACAAAAATAACTATTAGGACAGGTTGGTGAAATAAAATTGTCCATATACTCCATCTGCATAGAGAATGCCTGTGTGGGAACTACTTTTAATGAACAACAAATTACAATTACTAAACTAAATGAACCATCTGCCTTTTTTGTTTGTTTTTCAGTCTAACTGGTACAGGGTGCGCTGTCAGCTTAATTGCCATTCAAAATGGCAGACTGACCTACCACCAGACTTGTATGCTCACAACATTTTAACAGAAAATCCCTCGCAGATGTTTTTAATTTTATGAAGAGGAGAAATATGTTTTATAAATATGTTCTAAACATTAAAGACTAGTGCTTAATAGTAATAATAATAACGTGGTACATGCCTGCTTCACACTGGAGGGCTTGTATGACTAAATATCCCTAAGCCCTAAATTAGCATCTGAAGTATTCATGGACTCAAACTAATAGAAACAGGTTTTGGTGTGCTTTATTAATAATTTTGTTCAAGTAAATAGTCTGTCTCTAGAATCTAATAAGTGGACACTTTTTTCAAAGGGGCACACATGATAACTTGTAGCAATGACATCTATGACATAAACATTTACCAAGCATTTTTAAAGTGCTTATTCGGATATGTCATCCGGCATCTGCATTAAAAAAAAAAAAAATTAAAAAGGAAAAACAATATCTTATTAGCATATGTCTCACGTTAGCTGAGCTTTTCCTGCTGAGCTTTTGGGGTCTGTGATATCGTGTAATAGTTGGAAGATTGACTCTCATCACAGCCACTGAGGGCAAGGCGAATCTGACCTGGACATGCACTTAAAATGAAACTCCATTTAGTACTGCTGTATGACACAAAAGGGATGGATGAGGAGAGATTTTTTATTTCCTTATATTACTACCTACTGGCTACAGCAGCCATCTTTTCTAAAAGCCTGGCTCATCACTTATTATTAAAAAGCTTAAAAATATTTCTAAAACTGAACCTTTTCTCTCAAAGGGGCTAAAGTGTGAACTCTAGAGACAAAAGCTTCCTCTTTGTCTGAACTACAAAAATCCTTCAAGCTAAACCTGAAAATACCACTGTTATAGCCAAAAGCCCTAAGACTGTGTCAGCATCCAGTGAATCTTTCATTTCTCTCTGAGACTGTCTGCAAATGCCACTGTGTTATCTCAGGTTTGAGTCCTTGATTCAAAGGATGAGTGTAAAAAGGAGAGTAAAGAAGATTCGAGTTCGTTTTGAGGAGCTTTGGATCTGATTTTTCACAGTGTGATATAAACGTTATTTTTAAATTCCATTTTTAATGTTATTTCCATGTTTATTTTAAATTTGTTCTAAGTTATTGTGATAATTCCTAAGATAAAAATAAATGACTAAGAGAATGGTCATTTTACTTCTAATTATGTTACTTAATGAGCCACATATACAGAGTGATGCAAAGACAAATCAACATCTACTTTTAGAACTCCACAAAGCTGAATAAGGGAAGATGGCTTGAAGTCATTCCTGTTTTAGGTCAGTGTTATTTTTTGTTGTTCATACTAGCAGCTACTGTACATTATTTCAGAATAATAGATTTAGTTGGTCTGCATGCCCATGTCCACTAACATACCCATGTCTGACTTGAGGATTAAAAATAATCCTTATTCCCCTCCCGCTTCTACACACCTCTGGCTAAGACTAGAAATAACAAAGGAAAACCTGACTCCTCTGCAAGGATATCTTAAAAAGGTACACAACAGTGTTTATATTATAATGTTAATATAATTAGTTATCTTATAATTCCAGCATTACTAACTACAGTTCTTTGCAGAAATACGTGAGAAAGATATGAAACCTGTTAAATGCTAGTTTAATGCTCACTGAAGGGTATGAATAAAACAGTTCCATTCTCATCTTAATTTTGCAGCAATCTTGTTTCTATTGCTATTTGGACTGTACTTGAAGGAACTCTTACGTGAAACCCTTTACCTGGCTTCCCCACCAGTTCACCTTTCTGTGTCTACAGTTTTCTTTGGGCCAAGATTTTTTGTTCTGCAGTGCTTAATGTTACAGCCTGCCTACTTGGCAAAATTATATCTCAATTTTCCCTTTGAGTTCTTTACTCAAATCATCGGTGCAATTTCTTCCCTTTTACTGGGAGAAGCTTTCCTGTTCTTTTGCGTCAAGAAATACTTTTCCTTCTTAAATATCTTCTTCAAGGCCCATTGACACACTAAAGTCTGCAGTTTCTTCAGTACATTATTCTCTGTATATACTCTGCAGGGAAAGGGGAAATATGGAAAAAGAAAAAAAAAAAAGAAACACGTTCAGCAACGTGCTCGTACATAAAGAAGATTGATCCCCCTATTACAGTTCAAATCTGCTTTCCCAGACTCCATCTGCATTACAAAAACTGGTTGCATTTCCCAAATGCAGAATCCAAGCACCTGCCATGTCCCAGCCCTGCATCAGGACAAATCCCTGCAGTTACTGCTTTACTCCCACTTTTCCCACACACTGGCCAGGGATGGACAGCAGTCATGGCAAGACCCAGCCTTGGGAGATCTGGATTGTTTATTCTGATCATAATATTCACAGCACTTGAGCTTGTCTTCCTAAACCTTGCTGAAATGTTACCACAGAGAGTTAACATGTGGCTGTGATGCCAACAAAATTGCACCGGAAAATAATAACCTGAGTCAAGCTATATCTCACATGGTCCCATATGGACTCTACAGAAAGTAGCACTCTCAGAAGGTGGGCAGCATATGCCCCACTCTCTTTCAAGAAGTAGAATGAAATTATTATGCTTCCTAAAAATGTTCAGAGATTCTGTGTGATACTGAATCATAACTGCTTTTAGAGTAATATATGAAATATTTTTAATAGTCATCAGAATTTAAAAAAAAAAACATATTCAAAGTCTGTACCTTTAAATGCTGTACCTAGGGTATCAAATTATCTATAGAGTAATGGTGATGAATTATTACTTGAATGTGAAAATGTAAGTCCACAGAACTGTGAATGCTCATCTGAGCGGAAATTTCTTGTTGCATTCTTTGAGCAGAAGCAAATTAATGAGTTGCCAAATGGCCCTTTCTGTCTATTGTCTGTACTTCCAAATTAAATAAATAAAACACTAATTATGACACAGACAGTCCTCTCCCACGCTGAGCAATAACTTGACAAAGAAAGAAAAATAACCCAGACACGTAGATTTGGTTGGAGTAGTATCTTGCCTTAGCAAGACTGAAATTTCCAACAGAAAGGCATCATACTTGCATTTGAAACACTGAGATCTCGAGTTCAATTTTGTATTCTAAGGCCGTCCTCTGAGAGAGACGGAGAGATGGAAACACAGGAGTAAGACTATGAATCATACTCTTGGCCCAGCTCTTCTGACATGCTCTCTATCCTAGTGACGAATATCAGATTCACAGAAAAGCCTTTGGAGAACATAAACTGCTGTGCAGTGTGATGAGGGATCCTTGCCTGATCCTGGAAGAGAGTCTTTGTATCCTGAATTTAACAATAATAGTAGAGAACCAAATATTCTTGTATCTTTTTGTTTTAGCCCACATAATCAGAAACATCATTAATGTTCATCCCCTTATCCTTCTTAAAAATCCTGATAAACTGTTTATCCGGATAACCCCCCACCACAGAGGGGAATTTCACAGGCTGATTATTTACTGCAGAAAAAGGAGTAGCTCTGAGTTTCACTGAAAACCACCACACTCTCCAGCACAATGTTGAGTAAAGGGAGCACATGTCTCGGTTTCACTCTCTCCTTCATCATTTTATATACAGCCCTAAGCGATACCACCTTGTGCTGTGATCCCTTCAGATCTTGCAGGCTAAAGCAGGGGCAGTACTTGGAGGGGATATCTCCAAGGAAAACACTAGCATGACAAAAAAGCATTTTGGTAATTCATTGATGGAGCTCTCTGTCTAAATTTGTTATGAGTCAGTGCCCTAGCTTGGTTTTTAACAGCACCATCCTGTTAGGAAATATTTTCTTTTCGCTGAAACAAAGAAGAGATTTCATAACTGCTTGTACTTAATAAAGTTATTAAGTACGTGGCACATTTTTTCAAATGAGGAAGAGTGTTAAGACAAATGTCTTGGCCAAATTTCAACTTGTAATTATGTTTTGCCTACCTACAGGCAATTCCCTGCGCAGTTTCACTTGAATACAGCTTTTTTTTTTTTCACCTGCCATGAAAATACTTGCAGTGCAATGCTGCTGCACACAGTTAAACACGAGCTTCCTTCCAGTCTACCAGTATGTACATGAACATGGCCCTATATGCACTTAGGCTAACACAGAATGTAGGAGCACTGAATTTAATTAACATTGTTAAAACATTTTGAAAGCCTCTGAATAAAGGCTTTACAGAAGTGTAAAGTATTACCATGGTTCCTACAGTCTATTTATTTAGACTTAATAAGATTCCCTTCCTACACACACACACAAAAAAGCCACTTTTTTTTTTCTTTGCCAAGTGAAAGCACATTGATAAATTGCACTGATATCCAAGCCATCAAAACTCCTTTTTGCCCACCTTTTACACCCTTTACCCTGCAGGAATCTGAAAGACCAGTGGGATTTTATGTATGCTGGAATGATGAAAAATTTTGAATTTCAAATCTCAAAGTGAGAAAGCAGATTCTGCATTTGCAAACTGCTCCCCGAAAATACAAGATTCCAGTACCTTTAAGACTAAGCCCAGTGTACTATTAGCTTATCCAAATTACATGTATGAAGTGAGATATTTTCAGAGGGAATTAAGGTCCTACTCATTTAAAGGTTGAAACTCTCTTCTATGAACTCTCTATCTTCTCTATGTTGGAGATACCCCAACCTCAAGCACAGATGATTTTCCCCTAAAGGCCTCAGGCATATGTTGATCAAGAAGGGTGACAGACTAGAACTCAGCAATACTCCACCTGGGAGCACATTAGTACACCCACAAGGCTGATGAGCAACCACCCCAAACTGCCTCCACTCCTGAGTCCTCCTTGCAAAAAAAGAACGTAGTCACTCAAGTAACTTCATTTATTGCTCTCATGGCCTTCAGCTATTCATCAATACCACTTTATCATCAAATGTATCAAGAGTATCTGACAGATCTACAGTAATAGGCATGCCATTTACTAGTAAAGAAAGAGGTAAAGAAATGCCCTGATGCTTCTGTGTCATCAAGTGCAGCTAGAAGCACTTACCCTCCCTGTCATCTTGCCTTTAAATACAGCAATTCCACCTGCAGGTGTGTTGAGGGGATAGTAGTTTCAACAACTGATGCCTTAATGTGCATATTCAGTCAGTCCTAATCCAACTTCATCTTCTTTCAAGAAAGTGAGAGTAGGTTAGAGTGTTCAAGTCAAACTTTCCACATTTTTTTTAACTTGACTTGAATATGGTAAGGCATATATATGTGTTCATTTCAATAATTAATAAAATTAGCCGTCCACATGAATATTTAATGAGCCTTTCCACTGAAGGCACAATAGACTGGTAATAGGAAACAATCTTTATTTCATTGGTGAGTTTTAGGATCCTGAAAATGAAAGACGGGAAAGATCTCTTCCTTCTAGCTAGTACAAGGTTATTCCCCATAGTGATTTGTCCAGATTAAAAATCAGCATTTAAATAGAAGTCACCAATTCAAAAGAGTCGCTCAAATCTGCAATGATTACAATCTTTTCGCCTGCCAGCTGTCTAGCAGTCCATCAGAAATGGCCTGGCCCTCTCACTGTTTTTTGATTGGGATGAAAGTCATCAAAAGTCATTATTGTCTTCATTGGGATTGTTGCTTTCAGCAGAAAAGCCAGAAAGGAACGGTTCAGGTACCAGTACTCCTTCTCATTACCCTGGGACCATGCTTGCATTCAAGCCACTATACTGGGAGATTCTGCACTAATGCTCTATAGCTAGGAGATATCATTTGTCTGTCCCTTCAGTGCAATCTTGAGAACTAAAATTCATTAAAAGAATTTTAAAATATCAATGCAAAAAAAAAAAAAAAAGGGACTGAGCCACTTAAAGATACTGTTGAACTGCAAAAGATTTCTGAACATTAAAATTAAAAGAAACTCCGAGGATTCTACATTATCTGTTTTTTTCAATGTGAATCTTACATTTTGATCACCAAGTAAAAGTGAATTCTTTAAAAATCATTTATAGATTTTATATTCATCCACCATTGTTTTTTACAGTATATATTGTTATTTATAACAGCATAACTCTCATAAGCTCCCAAAGGGTTAATGCAACTAGATGAGCTGAAATTCATGAGCATAATCCTAAACAAGTGAGTTGAAGTTCTATCAGGTCCATTTCATAGCATCAGGGATTACTGCTAGCAGTCTAATCCTACTGAGCCTAAGGGAGGTACGTTGTATTGTATTTGAAATCCTGGCCAGGAAAGAACGGAAGGTTAAATGGGTGCCTTGCTCTGTAATCAAATATCACAGGCACTACTTATCTATTCAATGAACAACTAACGTACAAAATCAATTAGGAAACAAATAGCTTCTTCTTTTGAATTTTTTTACCTAATAAAAAGAGAGAGAGATGAGTAAATGTTTTTATAATATATGTCTAACAAAAGTATATCATAGTATCCACTATAAAATAATTCTGCACATAGATGGGCAAACACTAAGTAGAGGGCACGAAACACCCCATAGGAACTGCTGTTGTTTAAATATTATTTCCTGAAGTGCTAGAGATATTTTCAAGGCTACTGTGTATTTGAACACCAGAAATTGGGCATCCACTCAACATATAAAGCAGCACACAGAAACTATACATACAGAAATACTGATTGCAGATAATTGGACTGTGCTTAAATCAAATCACAAATACATATTGAGTTGTTTGTAACTGAACATCTTAAATTATGTATCAGTTGTGAAGAGTATTTCTTCATCTGTGCATTATCTTTTGTTCACTTGGTTAAAATCTCAGGAGTGCTGAAAAAGGCTGAAGCTCCTGCTGGTCTTTGTTCCCAGCAGGGAGAAGTCCCTTTTGGTGGTCTTGAGGTTAACACCCCATCCACCCACCCCCCCTACCTGTCATTCTGAATAGACTTCACAGTCTGTGCACACAGACAAACAGCCTGACCTGGCCAGCTAGCTTGACCCCTGGGCAGGAAGAAGATCACATCTGGTTATTAATATTGGGACATTAAAACAATGTAATCTTCAAGGCACTCAGAGAAGCAGGCTAGCAATTATACAGCATGCACTGGATGTCAGTCAGGGAGCACAGTAGCCTGGTATTATGTTCAAGAATGCTAAAATGTTCATTTTGTTCTGATGAAGGGTTTCAAATGCAGTCTCCCTCTCTATCTGTGAAAGCTGGTAAAGAAGTTAGCCCAAATAACTTAAGTCTTTGGCTTATCTGCTCTTAGACTTCCAAATTTTTAACCTGTTTTACACAGTTTTATAATGTAAAACATTTGTAGCTGAAAACTGATAAAACTAGGGAAAAAAAGCCATGATTTTTCAGTAAAGGAAGATACCTGGTAAATGGAAGAAAATAATATTACAACTGTGCTAAACATGTTCCATTACATTTCCTGAATATTTTACCATGATCCAGATTTTTTAATTTATTTATTCTAGACATCTGCATATTAGCTTGTTTAAAAACAATTGGCTTATAGAATTTAACAAATTGTAACAGAAATGTTTGTACACACATATATATTATATACAAATTAACATACATAAAACTACAAAGCTTTATATAAAATAGGCTTACATACTTAACTACGTCATGTGTGAAATTTTAGTGCTACTAAAGTCAGTGAAAAATTTATTTTTGACTTGAGTTGTGCCAAATCTTAACGCCTTCTAAATGGCACCACAGAGTCTCATTGAGATGTTTACTGGGAATATCAAATATCTGGCCTGACACCTTTATAAAGCCAGATAGTTCCTTCTATTTGCCTTACTGGTTATGCCTAAAATAGAATGAAACACTGTGGTTTGGAGATTTTACATGATCTATATTGCTGGCTTCCCACATAGATAATTTTGGATTGCCAGTGTGAACATAGCATGGGTTCCTTATTCTTCACAAGTAATGCTCTGGCACTCTGAGGTGCTCTTCTGTACCAGCCATGTGGAAGGTAGATGGGTATGGTCTTCAGGGAAGTCTCAAATCTCTCCTTGAAGATGATGTCAGTGTAATTTCTGTGCTTGAAACCAGACCTTAAACTGTCTCTATGGTTAGCTAATATTAACACTCCCAGCCCAGATAGTTTAAATCAGTTGTCATTAGTTTTGCAGCAAATCAAGTTATTTTTCTTTGCTTCCTTTCAAATGGAAAAATTTCCTTTCAAATTACGTTGGGCCAACACCCAGGATGGACCTTCTACAAACAACGTGCTAATCTTGTGATCTGTGAGTCTGAAAAAGGAGCTTTATAGCATTGGAAGTGCTAAGTTTCCAGCTTTCCAGCAGAATGCTTGCACTTGTTTTCAACTCTGATAGGCCCTGAGATGTCAGACACTCAAACTGAAACACTATTATGTATGGAAAAGCTATTATAGGAAAAATGTAAGAGGTTTCTAAAATATGTTAGTCACAAAATCACAACGTTTTTTTTTCCCTCAGTATTAATGGAACTTGGCTTGGTACATTTAGCCATGTGAAAAAAGAGTATTGATACAGTTAAAGAACGCCGTACAAATTTCTAACATATTTTTCCTAATGCAAAATATGCAGGAGGTTCAAAATGCATGATAGTTTCCTGTGGGATGGTCAGCATACATTTTTCTGTCTTTATTACTTAAAAACAACACAGCCAACTCAAGCTTGAGACAATAAAAGCTTTATCCCACTCGTCCCAAATAATTAGAAATGCATATGTGATATTGTACACAAACACATATGTATACACAAGAGAAAGTGGGAAAGCTTACTGGCAGAAAAGAGCAAAAATATAAAGAAGTTTTAGGCTTGGCAAAAATTAAACTGAGCTAAGTACAGCTGGAATTATACCAATCCAGACATAGATGGTACTGTGAAAATAGACACGTAGAGATGTCAGTAGAGCAGGAAGAAGAATGTGGTGAGGTGGTGAGCACTGGCAGCCTGTGTACACGACTGAGGCTGCAGAGAGCAAACCAACAGGCAAGGATGACACTCAGCAAAGTCTCAAGGGAGTCAGAGCTTTGGAGTGAAATTCCGAGCTTGAGGCAAGAGAGGAAATGTTTCTGACAGGTTAGGGCCTTTCAGGGTGGAGGCTTTCTGGTTTTAAATAGTAGCTGCTTGAAAAATGCTCACAAGTGGGGAATAATTTAGGAGGAGAAACCGGCTACGGGCGAGGTGACCTAATGTGTATGCTCACAAAGTATGTCATGATTATCACTCCCAGTAACCAGTTCTGATCTGTACAAGATATTTAGGAGGTGGATTTAATTCTAAAAACACATTCGGTATCAAGCAGAGGAGCTGTTCTAGTAGAAGGAAAACACTTCCAAATTCAAATCCTCTCATTTCTTTCACACCCTCTCTGTGGAGCAGTCTCTCTGGCTCTCTCTTTGTAACTACCCTTTTCTCTAGAGCACCAGAAACAAATGGAAAAACCCTAGAAATAAACTTAGGGAAAAAAAAAACAGAAACAGTAACCATCAATTTCAGCAAGAAATTACCCAAATAACAGAACATTTTGAACTGAATAATTCCTCACAGTAGTGACAAACCACAGCAGTGAAACCACAGGAGAGCCATGTCCCAGGCAGTTGACAGAATTAGGAAACATAGCCATTTTGGAAAACTCCTGGGCCGGTTTCATCCTTGGAGTAACACTAACAAGATCAGCAATTCTACAACAAAGATGGATTAGGTCCACATAATTCCCATCTCTTTCATCACCATTTTAATAAGAAACAAACAAACAAACAAATTAAAACCTCAAACAAATCCTACAGAGGATAAGAAGTCATATAAACAGTAAAATCTCTATATCTTTTGAATTGTTCAGATTTTAACACTGTGAGTTCTCTTGCACCAGAGAAAATGCCTTGTGGACTCTGCTAGTGTCATTGGCAACTGAACATTTTATTTTTGTGGCAAATTCAGAAATAATCCCCACCAAAACATAGAAGTTAGATTAAAAGTAGTTCATGCAAGTTGAGAGGAGGGGGCTAAGTGAGAGCCTCGTACGTCTTAGCAACTAAAAGGAACAGTCAGCGCTTAGATACAGCTGTTCAAGTCCAGAACTCTCTGACACAGTCCAGCCAGGCTCCCTGCAAGGTAAACAGAGAAGAATTGAAACTTACCCGAGCCAGAGCTCAAAATGCAGGACTGCAGTAAAAGCCCATGGGTTGTGATAGCAGCTGCTGCCTTTTTGCACCAGGCAAAAAGGTTCCTGCTGCCCTCAGCAGCCCCTTGAGCCAGCCCTGCCCAGGAGCTCCCCATGGCAGGGGGGATTTCCTTACCACCCACACACTAATGTGTGGCCTAGCTGCTGTCCTTCCTAGTCCTTCTCCTGACGTCCACTTCCTGGTGTACATGACAGAGCTCACACAGCCAGCCAGGGACTCCCTGACACCAACAGAGCAACCCTTCCCTCCGTGTTGGAGGGGAACTTGCAGCAAATCTCCAGTTGCTTTTGCTCCATTCATAGCAGAGAGAGAACAGAGCCAAGGTTAGAGAGTATCGGCCTGCAACCGTGCCTTTGTTCTATGCTTCCATATTTCAAGTTTCCTCCAATGACTAATACCCTTTGAAGAAAAGTTTCAAAAAGAAGCAAACTATTCTAAGATATAAATGGCTGGAAACAGAACCATTCATAAGTGTTTAATTTTACGGGTGCATAGGAAATAAAAAAGAAAAAACAGTTACATACTTTAATTTTCCAGAAGGAGGAAGGGTGAAGAATCTAGAAGCATTTAAACCTGATTTTGTGAAAAGGCATTCATTGAGATATAACTGAGAAAAATGAATATCAACATGTCTTTTTCACTTTAACTAATTAGCAGTATCACAGGGCTCAGTAGTGCCACTTTAGCAGTAATCAATCCTCTGATGTCATTTTTTTTTATCTATTTCAAAGTAGTCGATGCATCCAGCCCAGAGGGCAGTGCAAGGCCAGAGGAGCTGGTCACTGCCTGAGCCTCACCCAGGACCCAGGTGACAGACAGTCAACAGGAACCACTAGCACTTGGCTTCTCTGAAGCTCAGAGCCCTAATCCCTTCCCTTTTAGCACTCCCTTCAGCATTGGCAGGTAGCATGGCTAATTAAAATTCAGGTGGTGACTACCCTAAACCAGTGTTAGTTCTCACATGGGGAATCTGGAACTTCCTGGCTTGCTCTGAAATTAGTATTTTATTTCAAATTTTAAGCTGACTTGGTGGGGAGGGCATTTGGCAGCATAATCTCACATTATTTCACACTACATGCAGGATAACTTACTTACTATATATTTCTTTCTTTTCTAAACCTTAATGTGAAAGGTTTTAATGTCAAGCAGCAGAAGGCCAGAACAATCCAAAAGTCAACACAGCTCCCACAGTATGAGTTCAACCATAACAGACATCCCATCTGTATTTCATGGTGTACCTTAATAACAGTCAATAATACATTAAAGTTAGCACTAACAGCATAAAAAAGAGCACACTAAAGTCCCTTTGAGTTATGCCTCAGCCTTGCAGTCCTGTCCTGGTTTGACCTAGCAGACAGCTAAGTCCCCCCACAGTTGTTCGCTCACCCTCCCCCCTCCCAAGTGGGATGGGGGAGAGAATTAAGGAATAAATACGGTAGAACTCGTGGGTTGAGATAAAAGCTATTTACTAAGACAGCAGAGAGAATNCAGTCCGCATGCAGAAACACCTTCTGTTTTGCACCTGCAAAAGAGTATCTGGGGTAAAAATTTTGCAGATAAATGGCTAATTAGCTATTTCTATTCTTCAGGCTCAACAAACAGTTAACTGTTTACTGGTATTTGCACCCCCAAGTCACTCTGTACAGCAATAGATTTGGGAAGGCAACAAGAGGTAGCTGTCTGAAGAGACAGGCAATGTGACACAAGAGTAAGCTGGATGCTTTTTTCCCTCACTCTCTTAATAGTAGGGGGAATTAGTTCTTCCATAGTGTAATTCAGAGCTGGAGTTTTTCCTCTCTCTGCTAACTAAGCAGGAGGTAGCCTAACCACTTAATCTAGGCATCTACCACAGAGGCAAAAAATAGTCATGGATTAGAAACTGACAGACGGAAACCAAGCTACAGGCAGCAAGCCATTCAACATAGCAAAGGTTACCTCTGGGTCTTATGTCTTTAAGAAGAATTCATGCCAGTCAAGACCAGCCAAAGAACCATCAGGAACACCAGGGAGGTTTAAAGCTAGCTAAGCATGCCAGTGAAATTTAGTATTGACAAATCCATCCAAAAAATATATATTATAAGAAATAATCAGAACCAATCAAACACATTACTGGTGTCTAAATTAAATTTAACCACTCTAGGACACAGGCATCAGTATAAAGAGAGGCATGGGAAGAGACATGCAACGAAAGCAATGTATTTCCAGAACAGAGTGCAATAGTATTTGTTTAAAGCAGATTATATTTTTGGATGCAGCAGGCATGGGACAATAAAATCATACAGCTCCACTGAGAACAGTGTGTTCAGTTCTGAAATATCTGAGTATCTGTATAAAAAAAGAGCAGGGGCAGAAAGAGTTCAGAGCTCGGTGTTGGGGTTAGTAGAAGTGTGGAAAAACTTCCACTAAAAGCAACACTGAACAGAATGAAATTGTATGGTGCATGAATAGTGAAAACAAAGGAAAGATATGATAGAAAAATCGTAAAATATTCATAAAGGTTATTTATGAAGAAATAAAGACTATATAGAAAGATCCTAAAACAAGTAAGAACTCATGATCTTTCTTGTTTGGTTACCAGGTGAATAAACAAGCAAAAGATGAAAGATTATATCTATATGCAGGTTAAATTAACCTGTGAAACTCTTTCCTACACCTTGTGGTAACTCAAAAGTGAAGTTTATAAACTGAATTGATGTTTGTGTACATATAAGACCAAAGACCATTTTTTTAAAGAATATGTATATATATATTTGAATTTGTACAATGTTAATTCATTGTTCTTTAAGTAGAGAGGACATACAAGAAGAAATAGAATTTTCCTCTATCAACAACATTATTCCATATTTGCTCACTGAAGATTTTTTTCTGCTCTACTCCAAGAAGCAATTGCTGTTAGTCAGTCTGGAGCAAAGAGATTAGATAAGGTGGACTAACGGTATAATTTGCTGCGATAGGACAATGATTACATACTTGGTCTATTAATGTGTTGTTTATTCTAAAATAACATCCTCATGCTATGGACAGCTACTGCAAGGGATGTACTTGACTAACTTTATTTGCAATTGAGTATTTTTCATTAGGACAAGTAGGTAAGATAACTCATGATAAGGTGAATCAGAAACAACTCCAAAGAAGTTATTCTTTAAAGTTAAACCAAATCCAGATAATTTGAGCCCTAGAAGAGTTTATAAAAGATTACAAGTAGGAGACGTAAAATAGAACAGAAATGGAAATCCAACCTTTACTACAGCATGTACTAACGTAAACAGACATTTGTACAGTATTATAGCAGGTGACAGTAACAGCCTGTGGTATGTATGGACACATAATTTTAAATTCTGTTTATGCTCTTGGGAAGTGTACACTTTTATAAGTACACACATCTGCCTTTTTGCTTTCCTCTCTGTGCAAGAAACCTGGTCTCCAACAACTGTGACTTCCTCTTTAACATTAGCTTAGGATAGTATCTGTCTCTTTAAAGTTCTCACAAGCATGAAAACTTCAGAGTCCATCTCCAGCTCATTCCTCTCAGTAACAGACACTCTATTGATCACATATACAGATAAATATAGATAGAGAGAAAGACGTACATATATGAAGAAATTAAGTGGTACACATAGTTACGTTTCTATAAGATCCATTAGGCTGCCAAACATACTAGGGGGCCAACCTCTCTCTCACCTCTGCTTGGCAAGAGACAAATTTTCTTTTTCCCCCAAGGCCATTCTCTATTTCATAGTAGAAATAACATTAAGCTTACCTTCTAAAGCTATTAGGATAACAGAAGTAAAGGAAAGATATTTGTTTGTTCCTGTTGTAAACACATGGGGCACAGAACCTTTATACCTGCAGAACTCAGAAGCTGAGAGAATTGTGATACAGGCTTGTATTCTGTAACATGAGATTTCAGAGTTCTTTATCGATTATCAGCTCAGTTATCTTCCTTATCATGAAAAATACCACATACATACAACTCCAACACCAGCATAGCTCTTGTCATTTGTATACCCCAAAATGCCTTACACAAACTTTATCATCTTTTTGGTACTTTTGAGGTAGCTGAGGCCAGAGATTGAGCTGTCCAGTGGTGACCTCATGAACAAAAATAAGTATCACAGAAAGACTTCTGGATCCAAGACCTACATGCAGTATGTTGGATATTAGCTGATCCCACAAATCTATTTTTACTTTTCAAGCAATCAAACTACAAAGCATCTAGTTGAGAAAGGAATTACTCTTTCTCAAAAACAGCCCCCAGGAGCTGTAATGATTGTTTCTGAAGATTTTCATTCCTTGAGTATATAAGCCACATAAACTCAAGTATTGTGAAGATATTATGAAGCCTGACACATTGCAAGACATACCAGTGGACTGGGAGACAGAGAACATCAACAGCAGATCCAATTCATCATGTCTTATGAGACTATCTAAGCAAGCAAAAACTGACAAAAGATTTCCACAACTTAGGTACAAGATCTGTTTTTGAGATGCATCTGCATCAGGGTTAGTCCTGAGGGCCAATGCTGTAGTGCTTTAGAATTTGAATTTGAATCAAGTTCCAGGTCAGAAACTTGATAAAACTACTGTTAAACTATTTTTTGTAGACTGTGATTCAGTCATCTTAGAGCTGACTTCACAAGATCCCACTCTGATATATACCAGCAGGGTTCTGACTTCCTCTTGGGTCAAAGATTTTGAGTCACAGAAGTTCCTGGACAAATAAGGAAACTAGGTTTTCAGAAACACTTGCAGTTCGGCCATTTGTTTTTTTCCACCAGCTTCAGTCTTCCTAATTTCCACTCATTCATTAGCTGTGTACATATCTGCAAATGCCAAAGGATGTTTCCAAAATAGTAACAATTACATAGTAAAAGCTGCATCATTTCAGTAGTAAAGCAAGCTTTTTTCCATGCTCTCATCCCTAGCAGACACAAAAAGCAAGAAAATCCTTAGACTTTTTTTCATTGTTCTGGTTGTAAAAGTATCAAACTTCTGGTCATTCTCAAATTGCCTAAGTAATTAGAAAGCTTCGGTATTTTTGACTCCACCTATTCCTCAGACTGCAGGTTTTTGTCTAGATTCCACAGGAAGCGGGAACACAGTTATTAGAATAAGAAGTGCACTTCCTTCTCTTTTGCTATTAGGACCCATACTTTTGAATTTATCATAAGGAATGCTTGATAGCATCACTCATACCTGATACTTGATCTAGTTGCAATTTCTCAGGATTTCCCTCGAAAAACATCTTCCTTTTTATTAAAAAAATTTGGAGACAACTAACCTCTCCCTCTCCCTCCTTCAGCCAAAGATGCCCATAGGACCAATCACAAATTTAGAGTATCAATAAAAAAATTCCATTAATGCTAAAGTCATTTTAGAATGGTATAGACCACTGGAAGTACCTGTTGAAGTTCTGGTCAGGAAAGTGTCCACTGTAAGCCTTTGTTTTAAGCAGCGTCACCAGAACAGAATTGATCTTGAACCTTCTCTGAATAAGGGCAACATTTTTTTCTATCAAAATAATTTAGGCATAAACTATCCCTGAACAGCAGATTCTGTGCTGCTTCTATGCATAGAGGTGGCCCTATTAATAACGTTTTCCTGGGCCAGGCAAAGAAGCAGTGAATGCTTTTGTTCTTTGGGACAATTTACAGGGGAGAACAGAGATCACAAAGACTCTTATTTGGGCATTTGAATACTGTCCCTATATCCCAGGTCACTTGCACACAATCTAGCAATGAACCAGTAGTTACATACTCATGTATTCTAGACATGAGAATCGTGAAGCATGGTTCAATTAACACTCAAAGATAAAATTTTAATTACAAAAAAATACATCTTCTGTCAGGTAAATAATGTAGTCAAATATCCACTCTTATTTATTTATTTATTTATATGCCATTTATGGCTCCTGTTAGAAATATGTAGTTTCCTTATCATGTATATTAAGCAGGGAGTATTGCTCACAGTCTTCATATATGAGAAAAGCAGATTTCCTGTTTTTGTCACTGCTACTGCGGTAGGATGCCCCAGGCAGGGGAATCTGCACACTTCATCATTTAAGGACAACCTTTGCTCAATTTTTGTTTCCTTTAATGCCCCCTGTCTTTAAAAGCTAAAGATTATCTTAATGCCTTCCCTCCCACAGGGAGAGTAGCACACACAGTTTCCCCCGAGGCTGTGGCGCACAATACTGTGTATCTGTCTGTTGCAGAACTGCAGGGCTGGCACCTTTCTGCGCAGACCATGGGGGTCATTTCCATGACATCCTCCTTCACAGCTGTCCACGAAGGGGAGGTCCTGCAGTTCTCACCAAAGCTTCACCTTCTTTATATATAACCATGAGGATGTACCACAGTCATTTTGCACTATCAGCCTGCCAGTCTAAAAGAGCTACCTCTGGCAATTTATGGTTTTTGTTTTTGTTTTGTTTTTAACATAAAAATCCTACACAGATTTAACACAATTACTATCTACTTCCTGTTGTACTATATTCTATTTTGCCCACAAACACACGCATGAAAATTTATCCGATATAATATACTTCCATTGTGTCCAGTCCCTGCTAAACTCAACAAAATTGGTATTGTTTGGAATTTCACACCAGCCTCTTTACTATCTTCCCTTACAAAATTTAACCAGAGCATTGCTAGTCAGTTTTACCCCCAAGTAAAAAATAAATAAATAAATGCAGAAAATTAATTTGTCTATCTAGCAAGATAGACACATATAGAGACAACGCAGTCTCAAGAGCTGTGTATCAAATTGCTCAAAGCTCAGTTCTGCACATACGAGATCTCTAAGACTTATTCTTATCAACCCCAACAACAGATCACCCTCCTAAGACTCCTGGTTCTGACATTTTGTCTGGATGGACCAAAAACTGCATAAACCAATGGAAAGCTTCTCATCAGCCACTTATCAAAAACAATAGTATAAGTGAAGTGCACATAGGTATGTCAAAATGCAACTTTCCTGTCATGCCTCAGTCTTTTGTTCAATGCTCATTCTTAGTTATGTGTAAGAGATGATGCAGAAAAGTCCTGCCTGGGAGAGTCTGCTAGACTGTGATTACAAATTTTAGGGAAGGCACCTGTAGCGTATGGTGCAACATCAGATAAAATCTCCTACGGTTAGCAAGCAAATCTATGTTGAAAGGCTGGGTGAGAGTGGCTGCTAAATTCATAGCTCTAATCAATTTATGCACATATACACATGCACACTCATTGATGTAATACTCTCACATACACCATACGTTGCAATTCTACCTTGAATCTCAGTCAGAAACAATTATATATTTCTCTTAATGTCAGAATGAAAGAACTCCAGGCACAAAAAACAGCTGTTACACAGCCATTTTGTATGTAGAGCATACTGAATAAATGAGGTTGATCCTCTTTATGCTGCTTTTGCTCTCCTCCTTGCTCACTCTTTCTGGTCTGCAAGAGAAACTATAAGCTCATGCTGCCCTGGGCAAGCTGTACGTTGAAAGTTGTGTCCAAATAGTCTGGTGCAGTCTCCTTTAAAAGGGTAGCCTTATACATCCTCATCCAGGACAACACTCAGACTGGGATCCTGGACAACATTTCAGTGAGGATTCTCTAAAGCATCATTTGAAGGTATTTTTCTGCTTTAGTGGTGTACCATAAACTGAATATGATGCATGTCATTTTTTGTAAGGTATGTAGGGCCATCTGAGAGCCAGACAACATCTGAATATCAAATAAAATATACATAAAATATAATGTAAAAAATACTTCTCTAATTTTAAATTTTAATATATATTAAATATTTATAATATTTACATTATATTTAAAATACAAAAAATAGATTTGAAATTACCATTCTACTAGTGTCCAACTTGGGTTTTTTGGACATAAATGTACTCAACTATAGTGTGTAGGTGCATATAGTTGATATACATGTTAGCTGACTACACAGTGTTCAACCTTTGTTTGTCCTTATACATGCAAGCACAACAGCATAATTTGAATTACAGTAGCTAAAACATGCAGTGAAAATTAAATTTAATTAAAAAATTTAAATCTTCAAGTACTGTAAAAATTGAAATATCTTCTATTGCGAGGTTTATGTTTAGCAACAAATCAGAATAACTTTTGTTTACCACTGAAAACTGTTTTCTTCACCTAAACAAACAAGAATAAGGTTAAGAAAAATATGAGAAAAATGCTTTGCCTCCTCAGATGTGCAGACATATTCCAATTTCCTTTGCACAATGATTTTTATGCAAATCAATGCTGCACAATCTCCTGACCTCTTTTACCATCGTACTAGGACAATGACAGTTAAATAATTGGACTGGCACATACCTAGGATATTTGATTTTAAATTATGAAGTTGATGCAGGAGAATTGAAATGAAAAGAATGTGGCTTTGTATAAATTCTGGACTGATCAAGTATCAGCAGTTCATGCCAGAGTAAAGCAAAGAAAGTGATTGGGGCTGTTAGTCCGTATGCCCCCACACACATACACTTCAAACCCCCATCCTAACCCTTGTTAATTCCTAACAACAATGCTTTCATCCAGAACAAGAATAATGAGAAAAACCCAAGCAGTATTCCTTGGGGAACTGTTACACTAAAAGTTACCTATAGACTAAATCCCACTTGTGCCTCCTGCACGTGATAAAGATGAGCAAAGCATTCAATATTCCCAGCTGATTTAAAATCCAAATATGCAAACAACATTGTGGAATCCAGACAGACTATTCTGCTTTGCTGATGACACATACAGAAAAAAAACATAATCTAATTAAGCTTTTGACTTTGAACTAGAAGAGAAGTGGACACCTCACTTTAAAAAAGCAGCATATAACCCCAGCTGAAGAGCAGGTGCTGCACAGTATTTGTATTTCCTGCAGAGGATGCTAGCTAGCAAGACCAACCAGCTGACCGTGAAAATTCTTGGCCCTAAGTGACCCAAGGACAGGCTATAAATCCACCCTATAAAATATAGTAAAAGCCCCGTTTGTTCTTCTACCCTTTCAATATGTGATGTTATACATTTGTGATTATCTCATTTTATTGAGCTCTTTAGAAAGCTGTTTATGATCATTTGTGGACAAAACAAAGGCTCATTGTAAACTCTTTTTTAAATAAGTTGGAAGGTCAATATGAAACAAAGGGCACCACTTTTATGACTGCTACATGCAAGCTATGCTTGTGTGTGTAATATTACAATGCATTTCAGCAAAGGGATAGAGTCCTAGCTAATTACAAAGCTAACATATAATAGTATTGCATTAGCAGCCCAAGAAATTCCTATTGAATTGCATAGATCTGGAAATAGAAAGACATGCTTGTGCTGAAACTTAATTATCTTGGCAAAAATTGTGGAGGCCAGATTCTCAGAAGACATAAACACAAAGCTCTGCTTTACACTCCTGAGGATCTAATGCTTTGTTTATTCGGATAACCTCCATCAGATAAAACTTACCTTTTAAATTGACTAATTTGCCTTATTATTTATGGTATCTGCAGTTAAGTAACACAATTACTACTCAGTTTGCAAGCAGAAAAAAGAATACTGCTGATCTACAAATACAGGGTCTAAAACAGACAATCAGCTTGCTCTACCAGGTTAGAAATGCAAATGCTCTTGCATTCCACCCTACGCAAAGAAGACAAGCTGTTTTCAAGGACAGTTTGGTCTGAAATTCCTTTTTATGGTTTCAAAGTAAAACATTATGGTAAAAAATGAATACAGCTTTGTTTGTTTCTTCAGTCATCGTTAGCAGTAGACATAAAGGTATTCTGTTTTTTGAACCCATATGGAAAGATCATCAACACTTTCTGCTTCTGGGTCCTTTGCCAAAATACCACATCCCACATGCCTTTTACCTTAAAACATAAAAGAAAAGGTGTTGTTCTGGTCAAATAAAGAAATAATTTTTACTAGCATACGTCTAATGTTAAAGCTGCCTAAATCCTGCCAAAGACATTAAAACACCATCTGCAAAACAGATTTTCATTAAATTGATCAGTTTAAAGTTAAGCAGCTAGGCAGATGATGCTTTTGAGCTAACCTTTAACCTTTAACCTTCTTAAGCAGAAATCAGGTCACTCCTTTTGGGTAATATCTTTCACGTTTGAGAACGGGAGAGGTAAAGTGATCTATCCAAATTGAACTGACAATCGTAGCATTAATAGTGTTATGGATCAATATTTTGTCAATAAAGGAAAAGCCAATGGAGTTTTCACACAGCTGAGTATTTGCCTGCTAACTGCTGCTTGTCATTTGCCC
Source organism: Penelope pileata (assembly GCA_013396635.1). NCBI lineage: Eukaryota > Metazoa > Chordata > Aves > Galliformes > Cracidae > Penelope > Penelope pileata. The sequence goes on along the minus strand of WBMW01003291.1, from coordinate 102,620 downwards.
TGAGCTCCAAAATAGCTGCATATATAACATAAACTGAAGAATATACCCACCATAAAATTAATGTCTATTAAAGCTATGATCAGCACTTAGAATAATATTTTGATACACTCACTTCAAATCTTTATTTTTTATTAGAAATTGATCCTGTTCTTCAGTTACTTAGCTAACTAAAACTTCTTAACAGCCACTGCAGTTTACTTGCAAAAAGACGATCTGGCTACATTCAAATTCTTTTTACTATTTACTTATTAAAAGTATTTGGAAAGTATTTTATGAGCACCAGACATGATATATGCAGTTCCCTGAATCAAAAGCTATTTGACTAAGCTACAAAATGGCTTCCTTAAGAGCAGTTACAGCTCTATGTAGTTTCTATCCAGAGAGATCACTCTCCCACCTCTGCTTCCCAAATTTGCAGAAGTCCAGCACTTCCTCCTGTAGAATGGAAATGCGTTCTGTTGCTATAGAGGCTTTCTCTGCTTACTTGTGGAGTTACTGAAAGCTTCTTGATGAATACTGTGAAGGAATCACCGAATCACAGAATCACAGAATTGGAGGGGTTAGAAGGGACCTCAAGAGATCATCCAGTCCAACCCCCCCGCCAGAGCAGGTTCCCTACAGCAGGTTGCACAGGTAGGCGTCCAGGCGGGTCTTGAACATCTCCAGGGAAGGAGACTCCACAACCTCCCTGGGCAGACTGTTCCAGTGCTCCGTCACCCGCACCGTGAAGAAGTTCTTCCGCATGTTGGTGCGGAACTTCCTGTGCTCCAGCTTAAGGCCATTGCCCCTTGTCCTGTCCCCACTGACCACTGAAAAGAGGTTCCCCACCTCCATTTGCCTCCCGCAACTAAGATACTTGTAAACATGGACCAGGTCCCCTCCCAGCCTTCTTTTCTCCAGGCTGAACAGACCCAGATTACTGAGCCTCTCCTCATAAGGGAGATGCTCCATGCCCTTTATCATCTTTGTGGCCCTCCACTGGACTCTTTCCAGGAGGTCCCTGTCTTTCTTGTACAGGGGAGCCCAGAACTGGATACAGTACTCCAGGTGAGGCCTGACCAGGGCAGAGTAGAGGGGGAGGATCACCTCCCTTGACCTGCTGGCAATGCTCTTTTTAATGCACCCTAGGATCCCATTGGTCTTCTTGGCCACCAGGGCACACTGCTGGCTCATGGCCAACCTGTCGTCTACCAGGACCCCCAGGTCCCTCTCTGTAGAGCTCCTTTCCAGCAGGTCGTCCCCTAGCCTCTGAATCACCACTCTTCTGTGGTTTAATTTGCTAATATCACAATTCCAAGTTCTTGAGAATGTCATCTAGCCCAGGCTGAGTTCACCTAGGGTAAGGCTATCTTTGTTCTTGTTCCTAGCACTCACACAATCAACTGCGCCTTCTGCAAGGAGACATGTCTTTTTAAAATAACTTAGAAGACAGTTGAAAGTTTTACTTAACAACATTTAGAATCTAACTTTAAAAGTGACATTTTGATACCGCCTAAAATTATACAGCTTCAGAAGAGAAGCTCTGATGTTCATAATAGCTTTAAAAGCTATGGTCATGAAAAGACATCCTTTTATTGTATCAACAGTTAAGCATGGGAAGAGAAATCAAGCTGTTACGGCAACACTTCTTATGAAAAGAAAATTCACAAAACAATAACATTTAAATAAATATAAATGACTAAAAACAACCTCCGAGATGCCTGACAAAGCAAAGATAGATAGATTCTTTTTCTGTGCTTTCAGATGGTTTTAGTATTAAAGTCTTCATTGCCAAACCATATTTGCAGCATCTTAATTTTGAAAGAATTAGAGGAGCTGCTCGAATATAAACACAATTCACGAATATTCGATATTGCTCCCACGGCATATATCTATTATTCATACAAATTAATGTTGTTTTTTTTCCTTAGGTGCTCTAAAAGTTAATCTGATGTATAAGAAAAAGTTTACATCGCTCTTGGTGTCAACTGCTTCACTAAGACCTGACAAAACTGTCAAGTCTGCCAGTAGATAACTTTACAGACTTTCAAAATCTCATTTATTTCCACCTTAAGGACTGAATGTGCGCCCACAATTACAATAGAAGTTGTCTGGGTGGCATACAGAGGCATTACATTCTGTTATAAAACTTATACATCTAAAATATTTTTATATTTTGCAACACACTGTAGTAGTGCCAACACTGAATCTTAAAAAATAATACTAATACACCAATAAATAAATAATTCCATTCAAATTATTCTTAAAATGAGATTATATTAAAATAGTGTGTGTGTGTGTGTTTATGTGCTGTCTGATTTCTGAGAGTTTTTAAGCCTAGCAGGGTTCAAATTTCTGAGCTTTTTGGGGGAGTAATAAGGGATGGAAACTTTTTAAAAGTTGAGATTCTCACTAGTAATCCTAGGGACAGGTCTTAAAAATATATATGTATCAGGAGACTTGCAACTTTATGATTACAGATTTACAATTAAGATTGTCCTTCTGTAGGACAAGAAGTTTAGGTGGTGTCTAAGACCTTATGTATTTCTTCTCCTCTGAGATGTTTTTCACCTTAACTGACTCAGAGATGGAATGTAAAAGGTTAGTTGTGGTCATCTGATGCTCATATGATAGCTGCACCACACAGGCACTACTGATTGTAACAAACCAGCGTCTAGAAAAAAAAGCAGCGTCAGCATCAGAACATTACAACAGATGAGGGCTAAGAGTTGAGACTCTTGAAACTGTATAGCTATGCCTATTGCTTTATTTGCTATATTTAGAGGAAAAAAAAAAAATAGTATCTTATTTTCAATAGTCTCTGAAACTTTGGCACAGAAGCCAACAGAGAAAAGCCTCCTCATCTCCCATGTGTGACATGGTTTGCATCTCTCTGAAGGGTAGTATTATAGAGAAGATCATTGAAATAATCCAGGTTACACTCCAAAAAAGAGATGGGGACCAACTATGTTTAATCCAGGTCATTTAAGAATCCTGACTTACAGTGTGGCTCCACAATCAGTATATCTAGAGGAAGCAAGGAATCATTTCATGAATGACAGGGAGTAGTAATACCTGATGGCAGTTTTGCTGGTGAGGTAGGCAAACTTTGTCACTATACTCTCAGCTCTTGTGGCACTTTTCAAAACTGGACTTTGGGTCTTTGAAAAAAGAGCAAACAAACAAGCACAAAAAGCCACCCACCTAGAGTTAAGGGAAAATGCAATTTAAATAAAATTCATGATTGAATTAACAGAGCAACCAGCACTGTGGGAGAACATAATAGACCTGATCTTGTATTGCTGCCATTTTTGTCCACAGCAGATCTACCAAGGTTACAACTATCAGATTATAAAACTAAAAACCAAATTACTGCCTGTGCACTCTGTTAACTCAGAACAACCATCTGAAAATGGCTGAACACCAGCAAAATGTTATTTTTTGCTTAAACGACAGATCTGCTGAGGCTTTTCTGTATTTGCTCCATATGTACACATTTTCAACATGATTAGGAAACCAACATAGCTGCTGTAATCAGCAGATGACTCCTTATAGTTTAGTTATCACAGATTTCTAGTATAAATCAATAGATAACACTTGCAAAATGGATTTTCTAATCATATTTAGAGCTTGTTACAGTGACTAATGGTTTGCAATATTTCCTGAATTTTTTTATCCCCCAGACAAAAGAAGTTTTTAATAAGTTACAAAGTTATTCATCTTGGAAATGAATGTGTTATATTTTGTACATGAACCAAGACAATCAAGCCAATCCAGTAAACACACTGCAGAAAATAAGTTACCCCATAATTAGGGTTTGGAAAAAGTCATGACAAGTTGTGTAATAAATGGTATTCATCACTCCCACATATTCATTATATCCACATAGTTTTTTCCAGTAAAGATAAAAATATAGTTGCCATTCTACTAACATATTTATCTACACCACACCCTTTCATGTTTGTGAAAAATCATTACTGTCTTAGAAAAGAAGGCCAGACAAAAGGATGACAGAGCTTATTTTTGAATATCCTTAGTAATAATGTGGCATATTGCATGTCCTTACTGAAAATACCAATATAAAATAACTTGGCTGTCATAGACTATGTTTGCAAGCAGATATATAAGCCAGAAAGTGATCTCCTTCCTTATGCATGAAATGGAAAATTCATCATTTTCCGTAATCTCTGTCAAGCCTCTGACAAAAATGTAACGGACAAAGTTTGAAAAGATTACCAGACACGTAAAACCCTTCTAGTTATGAATTATGAGAGAACTTTTTTAAAAAAAGCCTACTTCCCCTTCATTCACAAAGTGAAAGCTGAATCCTCAGATGAATCTACGCAATTCACTGTGAGTCCACCTTCCTAACTAGCCTGCCAGTTTTGTTTTTTTTTTTTTGATTATTCACATGTTCCATAAACATTTATTCTGCTGATTAATCACAGTCTTGTTCAATTAGCACCAAAACAGTTAATTCCTAGGCTACTTGGTGCCAACTTGAATTGCTGTCATTGTCTTACCTTGTACAGTTTCAGGGCTGCTTCATGCCTGTGATTGGCAGTATGTAAGCGCAATTTATCCACGCTGTTGGTGTAGTAGTCACAGGCATTACATTTTAGGTGAACCGGGTTGCCAATGGCAATACACTTCAGCCTCCACTCATTAGTCTTGCCCCCTTCTTTAATGTGAGCCACCAGCTGATATTTCTGCATATGTTTGTCAGTCTTGCAGTGGAGCTGGAAGTTCGCTTTGAGCTGAGTGTTGTAGTTACAGAGCTTGCACTGGTAGATGTCTCCAATTACAGCCCTCCACTCCTCTTCGGGGAGCAAGCGCTCACTGCTCACATGCACACTTAGGGCTTCCAGGCTGTCAGAGGTGAATTTGTTGCAAACAGCACACTGGAATAGCTTCAGCGCTGGGTCACTGATATAAGGTGACAGCTCTCCTGCAGTAAGGAGGGACAGGTCATCACCCATTAGCTGACCACTGGCAAGCCGGATTTCAGGCGGC
>WBMW01003291.1:90128-92628 GCA_013396635.1 Penelope pileata | reverse complement strand
GAGTGATAGATCTCATTAATTTTAGACGAAAGCAGAAGCCAATTTTTCAGATAAGTTTTCAATTAAGTGTAAAAGTTTGATTGCATCCTGAAAACTATTGTTTTAGGTATACAAAGCATTAACATTTTATCCGTCTTTTCATTTACAAGAAGAGGAAATCTAATTCAAAAACTTTGCAATGCTATACAATATATATTTATATATATAGAAGCCAGGTGCTATATCCCCACATGCAATCATTCAGTGTAATTTTGAGATTAAAAAAAAAAAATCCTTGCCTAGGAAAGACTTCAGTGAAGGTCATGGAGATATTAACTATGAAGGATAGCTGCTTAATTTTTTTTTTAAGTGTAATCAAATCTAATCTTGTCAGCTATATCAGAGAGAGGAAGCGATCTGTTTAAGATACATCAGAAGATTTGCATAGAATGAAAATGAATCAAAATTAGTTTTGGTATCTGAGATGGCTAAAATGACAGCCTAATTGCTCCTGAATCAAACGTCACAAAGCTTGGTGTGTAATTTTAATCATTGATGAGATCCAGGTTAATTATGCTCATGGCACACATGCAATTTAAAAACCTTTTGAAATAATCTGATCACAAAGAGCATGAAAACGTAATAATTCTCTAATTAGTCCAGAGACAAGCATGTTTACCTTCCCATTTGGCAAATCTGCACAAACAGCATGTGCATCTTGCAGAAAGCCTGCATGTCTAACAGACTCTCCTCCTCAGGCCTTATCTACAGATAAAAAGTTGCACAAGGGGAGCTACACCAGAAAGTAGTCCCCAGCGCCTTCCATCTGTAGAGGACTGGTATAAATGTCTTTATACTGGTATCTCTCAACTCTGACACAAAGGAATAAACAATGTTGGTATAATGCATTTTTACATGTAGCCACTCAGCAACTGCACTCGTTGAGGCTATTACAGTCACATGTAAACACACATGCAAGCATGAAGATATGCACTTGGCTGGCACCAGCACGCACACAAGAAAATTTTTGAACTGTTGCAGAGGAAAACAAGCAGTGATGGTTCTGTTTTGGTGTTTCCACAGTGATGCACATAAAGTAATTCTGTCTTCCCCAAAATCATGACGGGATCAGTCAGGATGAAAACTCTTTAGCGGGTAAAACTAACTGATAAAGAAGGAGTTAATACAGCAAATGGAGCCAGATGTGACTGCCTTGAACTATTCTAGCCCTATCTGTGGCTTTCCATTTAACCTTTGCTGCTTGAAGCAAGCTTTCCCCACACTTTGGTATCCCAGGGCATCACAGTGACCAGAACACACGTGCAAAAAGTGTTGCCAGAATAGTCGTGGGCATGCATGCTATACTGCGACCAGAATGGTATTTATGAGCACTATTAAGCAGCTACAAAATGGGTTCTGCAACACAGCGTCTCACCCTTCCCCTCCTTCCCACAGCCTTGCACTGAAAAGTCTTGCTATTGCAATTTCCAGACTTAAAGGATTTAGCAGAAGTAGGCTAGATTTTTAAATATACCACCACATAACTAAAGTACAAAACAAAAACAGTACGGTAATAAGTGTCATAACATGTTTCCTGTCACTTAATCAACATTTTTAAATAAACTGCACATCTAGAGTTATCAGGCTCCCTCACATAACTTCAGTATTAATCAGTCCTAAACAATGACATCAGCCCTCTGATCACAATTGTATAAACAAGAGTGTATTTCATTCCAATTAAAACAAATACTAATTCTTTGATCTGATGAGCAACACAGAAAGAAACTGTAACGTATATTTCCATACTTAAGCTATTTACAGTCTTTGTGACCATGTTTACTATCAGGTTGTGTAGATGAAAACATTATACCTTGATGAGGAATTAAAGATTACTGGGATGACTTAGTGATTGTATGTAACATATGACGGAACATTCATCCATTAGAGGTTAAAGCATCTTCAATATTGAAATATAAAAAACCTCCCCTTCTTCAGGGTCCTTCTATGAGAGTTATAACAAAGTTTTACAAAGTCATAACTGAAAAAAAAACACAAGGACTGCCTCAGAACCGATGTTTTTTCCACAAAGTCTCTATAACATATTTCAATTCTCTTTACAAAAGCAATCACAAGCTAAACCGTACAGTACACAAAAACAGAAAAACAAAATATGCATATATATTAGATACATATTTGTATAGCCTTAAGACATCAAGAAAGAACAAATCTCTGCCAGCACTATCAGCTGAGTTCACAGAAATACATACCTGCCGCTTTGCTTGGTATTTAAAGTTCTCTCAGTAATTCACAAGGCCACTAACTTTGATCATCTAAATCCTTTTCTCGGAACTAATGGCCAAAGTACAGAAAACCTTAAATTGCTAACCTCTGCTTTCCTCCTGGAGAAACTGTGCTCTAAACTCTGCTCAGCTAAATTACAAAAACCCACCTACAGCCAGATTTGCTAATGAAAAGGGGGTGCTTTCTGAACAATAGGAGAATTCCTCTGCATTTAGAATGC
>WBMW01003291.1:72628-87628 GCA_013396635.1 Penelope pileata | reverse complement strand
GCTCTGTAGTGATTACTTCATTAGTGATGAAGAATGGCCTAATCAGTTAAAATATTGCTAGAAAACTCTTGTTTGCCAATACTAGGAGGAGGCACCAACTTTTCCCCTTTATTTCTTTTTGGAGAAAGGTGCATCTGAATGATAGTGACCCAGTGAACATTAAAGCATTAATCACCTCCCTTTGTCTCATCTATGCAAAGTAGGATTAGAGTTAAAATGATGACTGCTTAATCCCTTTGATTTTCTTTTACTAAATAAATATTAATCTACAAATCAATCAGGTCCTGTATTATAACACAGACAATATACACTATGAAAGGTTATGTAAATTACACTCAATTTTACAAGAATGCCATTAATGGAAAGAGCCCCGATGCTTTCCCTTTTCACCCTCAAAATCCCTATTAAATTCAGAAGTTCAAGTTAGTAATCCTACTAAATATAAAGCTTATCTGTTGAATCCTCATTCCTTTTTCCTTTAAATAAATTCACCATATCAATCACTTTAGGAATTAATAAATCATATTTACTGTGTTTATTCATATGTTGATACTCCCAATCTGTAAAGCTTTCACAATTTAATCTCTTTAATTCGGACTAAAGTTAGTTTACATTAGATGCTGTTTTAAAAACACACAGAACTAAATTAAATAGAATCAGCTAGAAAATTAATCCTGATTGTCTTCACTAAAAATCACACTGCCTGGATCTATCACCTGCTTTCATACACTATGAAAGAGACCATTTGTATTCACAGCTTTTAAGATAAAAAAAAAATAAAAGCAGCATTTTGCTTCATTAAACTTAAGCCTGATTTAACAAAAAGGTAATATTAGCATAATTAAGTATGCTAAAAATACATTAATGATGGAAAATACAGTAGTATAATCTTTTAGAGTGTAAATTAACACAGGCTTTGGGGTTTTCTTCAAGCCTGGGTGTGTAGCCTCTCAGCAAATTCGGAGAGTAAGACTGAATTGCAAAACCAACAAATAATGGCTAGATGGTCACACATAGGCTCTGTAATATTCACCTAGCACCTTGTTGTCGCAAAACCAACTATGAAATAAATGTTACAGTACTTTTTTGTCTGCCTAATGTTAAATTGCTTGCATGCTAAAAATGCTGCAATTATCACAAGGCAGGTACTCAAGCAAACGATTGAGTTCTCGGGGAGATACTACAACTTCAGATGACTTCAGAAAGAGTCTTGATGAAAACAGTAAATAAAAAATTTTGCTTTTGAGCACATTCACAATAATACAAGACCCTTCCAACTATGCATATGCAAAAGAAAAGAAAGAAGCTGTGGGTATCGTATGTCATGTTGCACGTTTAAATATTACTCTGTATTAGAACCAGCCTGGTCGAAGAAAACATGGGATGTTTTTTAAATATTTATTTTTAAATATTAAAAATAAATAAATATTTAGTTATTAATAAAGCATTTGTTTCTTCTAAAATATTATCATGGCAAATTTGTTTTGTATTGCCAAGATCAACTGGGCATTTTGTTTTTATTATGCATAGTCTTTTGTCATTTTTTGTTCTGCAAGTTAATTTGACTGCTGTACATAAGTGAAGTGAGCAATTCAGTAATTAACTTTTGTGTTTCAAAACATATGAACTTTAATTAGATTTCATTATAAACAAACAAATGTCAACCATAATTATAAGCTCCTTGGTTTAACCACATATTATCCCTTTTCAAACAAACTTGATGTCAGACAAATTAAAATCAAGCAGGCAGCAATTTTGAGTTGAATTTTACATGATCTGCCAGTAACCTGATTACCTTAACTTCAATATCATTACAGGAAAAGTATTTCAGGAAAAATAATTACAAGAATTCCAACAGGAGACAAGCTTAATTGTATTGATTCAAAAGATGCATGTATATAGGAACCACGCTGAAGGAATATTGTTATCTTAAATCTACAGTTACTATTAAAATGATATTGTCTGGCATGAAAAAAGCAATTTAAGATTGGTGTCTGGAAAAGCAGAGATACAAAACTAACTGGAATAATTACCTTTACCCCATTATACTTTAAGCAACAAAATATCAATGTGGAACAACTCCAAGGCATGAAGGTTTGCAGGTTTATTTACTGACTGGTGTATCTATTAGTACCAGGAACAAGTGGAGCTGTCAGGACATAATGAAGGTAAATGATTAGTTAGCACAGAGACTGAGCTCTTCTTCAATGCAATAAGAGTTAATTAAAGTTTACCACTAAACATCAACCAAAGCAGGATGTTGATCAGGTTTCAGCATTAAGTGCAAACAGACAATGGTTGGCAGCAATTAGTGCAGCTATCAAATGACATGCAATGATAATTATGCATTTAAAACAGCTAAAGGGCTTGCGGAAAGGAGAGAAGAATCTCATCAGCTCCTTTGACTACATACAGTCAAAGTGCAGGAGACAGGTATCAGATATTTCTCCTCAATACTATAAATCAATAGAATTAAACAAAGAAAGGGTTGTTTGAGTGCATTATCTGAAAGAGGACGATTCACTGTACATGAAATGGAAGAAATCTGTGGATGACTCCTAACAAAGATAAGTATGAGCTAGATTAAATAAATTACTTTGCTTCTGCCACTCACGCTGACACGCATAAACAGAGAAGTGTTTGGGGTTTAAAGGCTGCAGCGTTGTTACAAATTTCTACACCAGAGCACAGCTACCTGGTACTGTGGCCCTGGGGCCATGTCGGTAGTGCGATGAGGCCCAGAAGGCTTGGGCCTGCAGCCCGCCACCACAACAGGCAGCTTCACAAGCTACCGGCAAGCCTGCTGCGGGAAGGCCTGAGCATACCAGTGGAGATTACTTGCTATCTGAGCTACAGCCTGGGGCTTTTCTGCACAGACCCTGCTCTCCAGCCCTCCTCATCAGTGCGCTCCCAAACTTATGCCCAGGTTTTGAAAAAGGAGAAGGAGCTGAGAGCCAGGTTAAGTGCTTTCCCCTGCAGTCAAGTGCACAGTGGCAAGGCTGGCACACTGACAACCCAAGCACAGCTGGGGCTCGTGCTGCTCTCCATCATGTTCTGTTTCAAAGGCCCTCATATGCAGACAGGGTAATGACAGCAGCTACCAGGCCAGTGATGCAACAGGGCTGACAGAAACTCAGTTTCCATCTCAGCCTTCCGTTAAATGAGAAGGCAAGATGACAGACTTGCAGCAGCACCTCTAATGACAACACCAAACATAGGAAAAATGCCCTTCCATCCAACGGCGGCCACTTCAGGAATACCCTCAGTGTAAGTCCATGAAGTCAAAATACCCCCAGTCCTGCAATACTGAACAGATAACCTATCCCTTCTTCCATGAGCTGAGACGTTGTTGGCTGATATAGCCAAACAGACAACTATCTACAGCTGCTTGGACAATTCCCCAGTACATATTCTGCGTGCTAGAGATAGGACAACACATGCTTTCTCACTCTGCTTGCACTGGAGCAGTGCAGATAACAACATCACCTGGTTAAACACTTGTGCTGTTTCATACCAGCTGAATAGCTCTGGTAGGAATGATCCCCACCTCACAGAAATCAAGATTTCATCACAATTTTTATGGACATCACAGAGGCAAAAGAAGGCTGCTCTTCCTAGGTATTTGACAGAAAGTAGGGAGAAGAGGCTTATCAAAAGACAAGTAGCAGGTTTCCAAGAAAGTTAGGCTGTGACAAATTAAAACACAACGATGAGAGCCACAGAGGGATTAGGCAGTAAGACTCACTGCTGCAGCATACCGTTAAAGAATATGAATTTAGTGAGGTTAAGAAAGAGAATGAAAATCATCTGCTAAAAGTATCAAGAGTTATTATAATGAATGTAAAAAACAAACAAACAAAATTGTAAGGGATATTAAATCCAGCTCTTCAGGGGTATAAAAAATTTGTTTGCAATCTTGACAAGGTAGGCACATACAATAGGTTATCCCTCATCTGTCTACTGCGATATTCTTCAGAAGCATCTTGTACAGACCAGAAAAAGAGAGAAGAGTCTAGTTAGACCAGAGTCGTAGTTTAGTGATCAATATGCTCCTATGGTATGAATTACACCTTCTGAGTAAAGAAAAGTCTACAGCAGGGAGACTGCCCTGAGCTTTTATTTGAACTAACCTATGCAAAAATATCAGCAGCACTGGTTGGTATCTAATTAAGTTACATTAATTTCACTGTTCTGTATTAAATCCAGAAAATCTTGTTCTAAGATTGTGAAGACCATATTTATTTTACATGCACCATTTTTTTTCTAGATGCATACTCACATATATACACAAAATGCATTAAAATGGGTTCTGTTGCTGGCTACAAATTGCAATTTGTGTTGGAATGTGTATAAATTCACATTACTAAAATTATTTTAATAAAATGCCTTACTGTTTTGCATAGTTCCTGGTCTACAGCCTTGAGCAGATCTGTGGATTTTTCTCCTCTAACAAACCTCATTTTCCCAACTAATTCTGTTATGCTAGGGATTTGTGCACAGAGTTGGCTAATCCCAGTATTTCCCCAGAGCTGCATCTAAGCTGTGGCCCACTCCCAGCACAAAAGTGTCTCCAAAAGCCCTTTCGCCCCCTTCAGCACTGATACACTCATTGGTCCTGACATTTTCACTTCAGCCATGACAAATGAGCTGATGGCTGTGATCAGATTGCACACGAGAACTGCTTTATCAAAGACGTATCATTAACTCTCATCACTGTCTTCTATTATGACTCTTTTGGTCAAATTTGTTGTGAAAATGCAAGTCAGTGTAAAAACATAACCTAAACATAGCAACAAACAAACTTCATTAAAAAACAGAAAAGAAAATCAGACTCAGACAGGATCAGAAAGAGACCAGCGTTAACTAAATGTTTCTCTGGAGATTTAAGTAACTGTACTCAACCTCTGCCCCAGTGCAAACATGGCAGTTGACCGTCTTTGAAAGGTCCCTTCCCCCATCGTGAACTGCTAGCACTACTTTGCCTTTTTTAGAGAAACAAAAATATAGAAACAGCAATCAAATATGCCTAAAAATGAACTTTTTTTTTGATCTCAGAATTAGCTCATGTTTCTGTGTCTACATTTATCAGAATATATTTTTCAAACGAATCCCTTAAAGAATATAAAATTTTCACTTGAATCACAGCCACATAATCATACTGTTTTCTGACTCACATTAAAAAAAAAAAAAGAAAAAAAAAGGAAAAAAAACGGCATAAAACGCTGTCTGAAGCAGAAATCTCTCAGTTCACTACAAATATTGCAACCTTTCTGTCAAGTTAGAACCTAAGTTCCAGTTACACAGTTCTTGTTACATCTAGAGGGTTTACAAAGTATATATTTGTCATAACCTCTTCTAGCAATTCATCTGAGAATACACATCTAGACAGAGTCAACTGTAACACAACAGATCTTGGGAATGGAGGTCATGCTTTGAGATAAAGTGCTATTCACTTTTGGACCATGCAAGAAGCTCTTTATTCCTGTTCTTATTGGCATCAGTTCCCCCTTACCAGAGCAAGAACAAAGCCAAGTGCTCGTGTGAGGTTTATGAATAAATCAGAGGTGAGCCACTTTAAGTGCTGCCCATGATTTCCTTGTTGACAGTGAGCACTTAAACAGGCTTCTATGACCAGCAACTCCTGGCAAACCTTAATGGCTTTTAATCTGTACCCTGCTTCATTTCAGGAAAGAAATGACCCACCCCAATTTTTCTCAAGTCTTCACCTTTTGGGCAACTACTGTCCCACCTTTTTAGAAATTCACATCCGGGGACTGTCCTGTGTCAGTGCCAAGTTTGCACGTAACACACAACATAAAAATCACCATTTTCTTCCTAGAAAACAAATGACAGCTAATAAAATATTATTACGCTGTGCAGCCTAAGTAATTCCCAGACAAACCATTACACAATTCAGCGTTTGTTTAAATTGCATGGATTTTTAAATGGAACTAGAAGATTTCTAACATCTTTGCCTCCAAATGTTAAAATCATATAAAAAATAAATAAAAAATGCTGCAAGTATGTTCAGCCCTTCTGCACAGCCACAACTGAAAACAGGAATGTTTATAGATCTCTGCTATTTTACGTATTTAAAAAATTCAAATGGCCTAAAAAATAAAACATCCTATTTTTAAATAGTGATAACATTGAAAAACAAACTCAAATCAACCAGTAAACCCAGAGCTAGGCCAAAAAAGTCTGATCCAGAAACATCACAGTTAACGTGCAATTGTGGTGAGAAGTTAGGTGTCTCGGTACGTATGTCTTTGATGCACAAAACCACTCAGAGACCTGTGCGGCTCAACAGTAAAGCAGCAGCCTGCTTGGAAATAAATTTCAATGTGCAGTGAAATCCTTCATTTTTAAGGTCTTCCCCCCCCGCCCCACCCCCTTCTGGATGTGTCACGAGCTCCAGATGGCTGAATTTCCTCAGTAGTAGCTGAGCTATCGTCAGTCTTCCAGTTTTCTGCTATATTTAAATACTAACATCTTTGACTCCATTGTCTCTTGTTGCCTTTCCACCACCCACTTGGGAAAAAGTTGTGACCACAGTGCTCTGCCCTGTGATTTCAGTGAGGGCTCTAGGCCTGGGCTTGGGTTGGATTGGGGCCAGGGCCAGGACCGAGGCCGGGCAGGGGCCAGGCAGCATTGAACTGCAGCGGGCGCCTCAGCAGGTGGCACTGTTCTGTACTAAGGCCTGATCCAAGGCCTGGGGGAATCGATGAGGCAGTGCTGGACTTAGATCCTGGCCTCGGTTAAAGCGGGCAGCTGCAGTAGCACTAGGGGAATGAAGCATCCAGACACTGAGAAATCCATTGGCATGGCCACTCGTGACATCAAACAGCCCCAGCAATCCTTCTTGCCAGAGCTGAAATGACCCAATGAGAAATTGTATCTTGTCTCCCTACAGCAATCAGTCAGTTGATCCTGCTGGAAAAAGGCCCCTGAGCACCGCGCTGCAGCAGCGGGGCTCATGGCTGGCTATGTGCAGCGCGATGCTTCCCACCCCACAGATAGCTGCAGTGGCATGGCAAGCAAACTGATCTTGCATTTTCCTGAAAGCAGTTCATAAAACTCTGAGGGATTCAGGGATTGAGGGGCGACGTTTGCCACATAGCTGAATAATTTATTTTGGAGAGGTTACATTTTCTTTAATTTAAACCCTCAATGCTGTAAACAAAATCAATAGCCATATTTCAATGTAAAAAAATATAAAAGGATCAGAATGAAACCCACAGGAATAAGTTCCCTGATTAAGGAGCTACTTTTCACTCAGACCTTTATTTTCTCTAGCAGGAAAGGCATACGTAGTGTTAGGTGTTAAATACAGAGAAATTCTGATTTGAAGGCAGACAGCCATGTCTTCTCACATGGAAAAACCACCTGTGTTTGAAACGGTCACGTAACACTTGGCAATCCAATAATTCCGCCCCCCCCTCTCTTATGAAAAGTCTGGCTCTCTGAGTATCAAAAAATCAAAGGATTGTCCCCAACAAGTGAAGGGTAAGAAGTAAGTTATGGTTCTGTTTTCTTCAAAATAGAAGGTACTTGGACTTATTACTTTACCATATTCTGGAACAAGTGTGGAAATAACTGGAAACATCCAAACATCGGAGCACTAGTAGTGACAGGTGTCCTGTCACGTCAGATGAGGTGAATTTCTCTATACGGGAGCCCTGATGTCAAAACAGGGACGAGCAAGCCTTCAGCAGCCACTGCTCCCAGACCTTGAAGTTCTGCTGTTACCTGCTGAAGGAACAGAGCCAACCTCCGTCAGCATCCTTGTGAAGCCTCTTTCTTACAGCTTCTGTGGTGCCTCCTACACTAAGCACATCGTCCTTGAAAATGGGAATGGTAGTGCAAAAAGAAGAAGTGAAACCTTTAAAATGTGGTTTTATGGGATTATTTTCTTCTGGTGCCTAAAGGCCTCATGCTTTTTCTACCTATATCAACCTATACCTTGCCAGTTTTACCCCTACATAACTCCCCTTATTTCAGAGGAATTAATGTTAATTTAGTAGGGGGCAAATAGGAAGAATCAGATTCTGGTTCCTCTTGAGTTTACGTGTCCTAGGCTTACATTGACACAGGCTTTTTTTTGTAAGGTTTTCTTTGTGTTAGAAGAAGAAGATTTCTCTATTCAAATGCATTTTTAGATATATGCGTGCTCATCACTTGTTCAGCAGACAAGTGTTGCAGCCTATGTGGTAAATGTTTGTTTTCAAAGTCATCGTGGCCTATCATGTACATAAAGCATTTACTTTGTGAACTATTGACCTGAACATCTACTTAGGAGATGGTACAGCCTCCCAGATCAACGTGAGTACCAAAACTCTGCCAGGTTTGTCTGTAAAGAAATCCCAGTTTCTGGGGATATTTAAAATTGTCCTCAAAAGCACCTAAAGAAAATTAACTATAATTCTGACAAATAAATTTCTAAATCTCTCTCTTTTTTTAAAAAAAAAAAATTTAAACTGAGTCTGAGTAATATGAACATATCTAAGAGTGTCTCAATATGGCAAACTTTTATTTTGGTCATAAAACTCAGTTAAACTTTTCCTTAGAACGTTTTGTTTAAGCAGAAAATGTCATTCCTCAACAAGACTACCATATTTCAGTGTGGTGCAAGCTTTTCTGGCATAGTATGAAGATCAGCAAAAGCTACAGAAATAGTAAAAATACAGGTATAAAAGTGCTACAGAGTGACTGCTAAAAAGGAACACGGTAGTATGTATTAAAGGCTAAATCTACTTCCCTTATTTATGCAAAACAAGTTCTCTTGCTATCAATAAATTAATAATAATCCCAACAGCAACCCAACAGAACCTGCTAGGTTTGTTTTACCTACCAGGTAAAAACGACCATCAAACAATTTTTAGTTTCTTCTATCTGTGCATCTGTTCACACAAACATTTTCTGCATTATATCTCATTCTGTAAAATCTTGAATCTCAGTTTGCTGGGTTTCTGCCCATTCAGTAAGAATGCAGACATCACATAGGTTATTATTAACCCAAGCGTTATCCAGTTCTACAGTGGCTGGAACTTTGCCAGAGACAACACATGGTGCTTGGTTAACAATATTTTAAAATATAAATGAATTTATTTTTTAAATTAACACATTTTTCTTATGGAAATACACTAATAAGCTGTTCCCAGAATGAAAGAATATCCCATAAGCATGTTCCTTTAAAAAAAGTTCTAAGAAATTTCATAGCTAGCAGTAAAACATTCTCAAGCCCCATTGAAGGTCTTAAACTTTGTCTTAAAAGAGAGCATTTTTTTACTTCACTCTTAGCAAGCTCTTTCTGCATTAGCAGTTTTACTTCATTTATTCATAAACAATTCTGATTTCTTAGAGACATCTCTAATTATTTAAGTATTCAGAAGTCAAGTACAGTGCTGAACTAACAAACACGTACAAATACATGTTCTACAAACTCCAAAAATCCCTCAAACAAGTTAACATTTAGTCTAGACACTAACAGCTTTCCATAGTAGCTCTAAATCAGTAATTACATTGACCTGAACAAAAAAGAGCCCACCCTATTTAATATGCAAACATACAAATAATTATTCACACTGCATTTGATTTACATGCATACAAAAGAACCACTTCCCACTTTCAAAAGTGGCTCAACACTTATGGTATTTTAACTGCCCTAATTACTGTTGAGAGAACATAATTAGAAGCACTGATCACATTGTCAACAGCTAACCAGTTGCAGCCCTGTCTCGGGGCCTGATTCTGCTCCAGCTGAAGTCAGAGGGGGCTCGCACTGATTGCAGGAGGCTGAGGCCTTTCTCCACCACCTGGACCTACCTGAACCAAAATTTTTTAAACAACTTGAGCACATGGCTGCTGTTCTGTTGAGCACCCTGCTCACCATGTGCATATATCAATTTCTATTTCAGTATGTTTTCTCTATTTTAAAAGCCGAAGCGAGAGAGTAATTTTTTCCCCAGAAAGGCTTTATATACACTACTTGAACACTTAGCACTGAGTCAGAATTCATAACTTTTTCCAAAAGAGAAATAGTTTAATAATTAAAACAGATATGGACTAAACCCTGCTTCCTTGAATACCAAACTTTATTAGATTATTATGCGTTGATGCATAATTTCCATTGGCAACTTTCAAACTGACTCCGTCCCTCCCTGCCAGCCCCCTCCTCCCTTGTTTTCTCCCCCAGGCGAAGTGTTGGGAATCCTCCATACCCAATAGTCAATATTTGGTTTGTCTGTCATGTTCGGGAACTCCTTTCCATCCGAACCTGGGTTTATCAGCCTTTAGCCACACTGCTCTCATATGATGATGGAAACTCGGGGCATCTTTAAAAGTTGCTGAAATCCGAGCTCCTGCTTGTTTTCTCAAGTCTTGGACAAACATAACTTTAGGGAGAGCTGAACATACGCATAAAGAAAGAGGAGCCTGCATTTTCATCTTCCTTTCATCTCAGTCATTCAGTCAACCATTCAGTGCCCTATTCAACAGAGCTTTTCATTATGCAAAAAAATGCTAATCCTTTTCCGATGCTTTCACACTTGTATAAACCCCCATTCCTTCGACTGAAAAGCAATTATATCAGTTTACCTTTCTGTCAAAAACAGGATTAATATTCCAATACCAGAATCTCCTTTATTTTCCTATCTTTTGCTTTAGGAAACTAGAGATTATTAGTGGAGGTATTCCTTAGAGCGAAAATACATAATTTTAAATATGATTATTTTAGCCAGAGAGAGAAGGGGGAGGGGGAGGCAGAGCAAAAACTTCAGTTGCTGCGGAAACTCTTTTCAGTGACAGAACTGACCTTCCCTTTGCTGAGGCCTGAATAGAATGAGCCTCACTCTGGTCTATTAATCAGAAACAAATTATGAAAGAATGTGGCTGGACTGGTTGACACTATCCTGTCTTGGGAGACTCAGTAACAGCCTAGTAACAATGTCCTCTTCATGGGTAATGAACAGCCATGACAAATGGGGCAGAGAAACTATTTATTTGCATATGCAAATTCTCACACAAGGGAAACATGTACAAACAAGTGTCATTGTAAGGTGGATTAGGCAAACAACGCTTTCTTTTTAGGACATTCTGCAGCCCAGAACATTAGTCAGCACAATTAAACCAGTCTCCATGGAGACTAATGAAATTTCACCATGGTACGAGTTAAATTAGATAGCTAGTTATGTGTTTTCACAATCCAACTTGAAATCCATTATTGTTTCAGAACAATACGGCAATTGTGCCTGGCTGATCTTTGCCAGCTCAACAAGCTCCTAAGTTGACAATTTGCATATGTTAATATAATTAAGCACTAATTACATGAAACTTGTACATATTCACATGCACTTTCCCTGGGCGCTTCTCAGTTTGAACCTTGGCCAAGTCTTTAACCCTTTGAATGAATTTGGAGCAGCAAAGCTCTGCCTTCTGGGTACAGCCCCAAGGCAGATGCAGAAAAGCTCTTCATTTATAAACACAAAGCTTAACCTGGCTTCTCATATTTCTATCAACAAGGCTAGAAAACATTTTTGTGTGTGCTGGGGTAGGAAAAGGGAGGGAGGGAGGAAGGGAGGGCTGGAAGTTCTTCACAGACCCAGCACTGGTACCCTTTTTGCATATGAAAACATAAATATTTACCCACCCAACACGCTACAAACACATGTGCTGCCATTGTCATAGGTTCTTCAAGAACCCAATTGTCAAAAAACTGCACCGTTTTTTGTGTCAGTGCTCTCAGAGCTACAAAAATGGGAATGAGAAAAGGGAAAAAGAGCAAGCAGTAACTAATGAGCTTTACATAAATATATGCAGAGGCAATTAAGCAGTGTTAATTACTATGACAGCAGTTAATTGAATATAATTAGATATTTTAAGCTACTGACTAAGGCATAGTTAAGATTAATTTTATTGAGATTAATTGTAAATAAGAATAGATTAACTATGTGTTTTGACAGGCATAAAAAGTAGTTCTGCAAATTAACTAGGAGAGCAGAAACTAGCACAAAAATCATATATTATTTTAATGTCACACCTCAGAATCATCAGCTCAATAAACATGACTTTTCAAACCCAAACAGACAGGAATCTTGAAGAAAAACAAACAGCTTGCAGAGATTAAAGAGCCTTTTGTCCTTTTTCATGTGCATTTCTTTTAGCAGACTAAATTAAGCGAGTCTGGTGTACGTTTTTAGGAAGGAACATTTCACACTGAATGGAAAAAATGTTCTATCACATATGAAATTCGTGCAGCTGTGCGGAACTTGGTCCAGATGGTCTAAGACTATAAAACAACACTAAATGATAGACAGTAGGGCCTTCCCAAGATTATGTGATAAAGTCACAACCTCATATTTTGACCTAAATTTTCTGTCATGTATTGTTTCCTTTCAGATCAGATAGCTCCATTTTAATTTTTAACTGATCCTGAATATTCAGTGGAAACCCTTCACAAACATTGCTGGTAAGCATCTGAGTAGAAATCATGAAATATTTACAAAATGCCCCTTAGCTTCATTAAAACAATGCTGAATCCAAAGTGCCCTGGCTCTCCCAACAATACTAAGTTGTTCACACCACTCAGCTTAAATAGGTAAAAACGCCTGGTTTTAAATATGTTTCAAAGAAAACCAAAAACACATTCTACCAGCAGATTAATTCATGCATGCTACTTGAGGAAATTAACAACAATGCTGAAGAATGCTGAACAAATCACTAATAAGAAAGGAGCTTCAATTGATTTTGAAATAAATCAATAGGTGATTAACACAATATTTTTAAAGCAGCAGAATGTATATATATTACATAAACATATATATCATATTTTCGATACCTTTTTAGCTCTTAATCGAACAAGGGCTTTACAACAGTGAGCATGTCCCTGTATTGACTATCAACTTCTTTGGAATGCCTTTAGTCTTTTATAACGAAAATCCAAAAACGGTCTGTGAAACAAGGCTACGACAAGCCATTCTGCAGTGAAAGATTTTAAATCATCCAGCCTCTTCTAATAGACTTGAGACTTATTGAGGTAGAAACCATAAAAAATGAAGAAGGGAAATTTAATCCCTGAAATATTGATTTGCACATTAATATCATATAGGCAGAGGGCAATTTGGCTTCATGGAAATGACACATTGTCGACCCTTGGTGAAGTCAGAGCCAATCTAACTGCTGAACATGTCTGAATCTCAAGAGTTATTAAGGGCTTCCCTTCTTGCCTTTATGACTTTTCTTCAGCCTACCAATGCAATCTTAAATGTATTATCTTTAAGAAATAATTGTAAAACCTCAGGGGTTTTCCAGTTAATGGAAGGGAGGCTAAACCACATCAGATTCTGAAATGCAACATTAAACCCTTGCAATCAACAAAACCACCTCAATTCTCATCCATCCAGTGCAGGATCTAATATTGTTATTAGAGATAATCAAATTTCATTGTGTAAATTTAGGCTCATGGTCAGAATAGAAGCAGTAAATTCTGCAATATTAAACAGTGATTTTTCTCGGCCCCCTTTATATGATCTTTGCTGGTGCACCATCTTCACAAATAAACGTAAACTATTCAAAAATCCAGGAACAAAACCGTCTCCCTATTCTGAAAGATGCATGCAATGCCATTTATCACCTCCACAGCTCTCCTTTAGTTTTAACTTGATCTAGTGGATAAGTTTCATTTTAGAGAATGATAAACCAGTATCACTGCATAAACCAAACAGCAGGTACTATTACTGTGACTTACACAGATGGTTTACCTGACCTTTCTTTGTTCCTTGGGTAGGTTTCACTTTTGCAGATTTATGACTTTTCCCTCTATATTTCATTGACCCTCTATGTTCATTACCATAAAAATGAAAACTATTGAATACGTTTATGTTGACCAAGCCCAAAACCACCACGACTAAAGGATAAAGAGATGCTACAATGTACTGTGTGGATCCCTAGATCGTACACTATAAATATTCAAGCACAGATAGCACGAATAACTGAATAATCCGGGTGAGCCCCAGCTCTGGAGCCAGGTGCAAGAGGTTAAAACAGCTGGCTAGCCATCTTTTATGTTGTGTGCCTTCCTACCGGCTGAAACCGCAAACCCTGAAAACTAGCAGATATTCCCTCAAGGTTGATTGCCTGATTTTTTTCATTTCCACCAGTTTAGTAGGATCCCCCAGTCGAGAAAAGAGAGAAACTCCTTAAATACAGTCAGATGAATAGGAAGTGGAGCAATGATGATTAAGTCTGTTCCCCCCCTCACCCCAACCTTCAGCCTCCCGTTTATTTCCACAATCTTCTTTGTGCACCTTCCCAGCCAAACGTTTGTATTCCTCATTTCAAAGAAAAGCGCTCCGGATCGTTCTGTCAGTTTTGCCAGTAAATATAAAGTAAAACAAGTGTTGATGGCACTGAGAGTGTTACATACCCAGGCTGTGTTTTTGCATTGCTCTCAATGGAAGCGATCGATGCCCATGTCACAGTCGCGTCCCAATCGCAGCCAAGTCTCTGCCTCAATCTAACCAACAACAGGCAGGGCTGCAAAGGCTTCTCACTACCTCTTCCATCCATCCACCACCAAACTAAAAATATAATGCTACATATGATCTTTTTAAACACTCCAGCATCGCTCCTAAGGATTGAGCCACTGAAAATCCAGGGGAAACACAATTGGAAAAAAAAAAATACACCATCAAAAAAAAAACCACCCTCACAGCAACCACCCCAATAGCACGCGAGCCCTCTCTTTCTACTCTCTTTCTTGCTGTCCTCCTACCAACTACATAATCCTCGATAAAAAACGAATCGAGGCTAATAAAAAAAAAAGAAAAAAAAAAAAAGAAAGAAAAAAGAAAAAGAAAAGAGGACGGAATGGAGCCGAGGAAATGCAGAAATGCAACTGTCAGAAAACGGGATGGTCAGACTTCCTGAGTGAACCTGCCTATGTCTGGCTTAATGTAAATCCACCATCTTCAGCCTGGCAAGTTGTCTTTTGGTTGGTTTTTT
>WBMW01003291.1:31992-67053 GCA_013396635.1 Penelope pileata | reverse complement strand
GGGGGAGGGGGGGGGAGGGCAAACCCAAATCCCCGATTCCTAGAAAGTTTTGTTCGAAAAAGAAATAAAACAACAATAAGACATCTCGTTACGGTTCTGCCCCCGCTGTCCCACATTTGGCATTCACCTCCTGCGAGCGCGTCTAACGAGCAGCCACCTAAGACAAAAATCACATCCGAGCACAGTACAGACACCTCGATAAGATTTCGAGCTAAAGAGTGCCGTTTCGGATTGGCTTTTTTGCCGCTGCTGGCATTTTGGCTGGAGCCGCACAAAACGCGCACCCGCGCGTTGCTATAAATAAGAGCCTTCCAGGTCTAAGGCTGCTGCCGGCGTTTCCTCCGGAGCCTTAACAGCCCTTTTTCAGCTCCTTTCTTGGTCAGATCGCGGGGATTAAACGCCCTGAACCTGAGCTCCTGGCCTTGGATGGGAAGGCAAAGCAAAAGGGAGAGGGAGAGAGAGAAAGGAGAGGGTGAAGGAGCCGGGCGCCCTCTGGGCTTTCAGAGGTCAGCGCTTTGACAGTGCTCTGACCTCCTCCCCTCCCGGCAACCACCCCAGTGTTTATAAACAAAAACAGTCAGCACCGGCCCCAAACAATAGCAATTCACCAACTTCACAGGCACTTCGCGAGCTCTTATGCAAATCGAGGAAAACGACCGCTTACCGCCGCTCTCCCCCCCCCCATCCCCTCCAGAAAGCCCAAGAGCATATTTCCAGCAGTGATATATCCAAGGGAAAAATTTTACATTCTCTCCTGGAAAAGGACAAAAAGGGACTTCAGAAAGAAAACGGTGCTGGTAGAAAGGCAGACAAAAAGCGAGAAAAAGCCAATAAAACTGCCGATCTCACTGCAGAAAGAGGAAAGTTATGAAATATTTATATCTAAATCCAACAATCCACACTGCCAATAAACCAGGAATCTTTGTTGTGCAGACAATATGCTAAACTACTGCGACAAACAGCGATTATAAAGCGACCGGGAAAAAAGTTATTTTCGCCCAAGGAGCCGAGTTTTCAAAGAAAACGTGTGGATTTTACAGCTAAATAAAAGCCACCACCTCTGTGTTATCCGTAAAAACTACACATAAATTAAAAGCACCGTTAAAAGGGAAAAAAATCCTTCCAGCAAGCAAGCAGCACATCTGATCCGACTTACAAAAAAGTATAATTAAAACCACCTTTAATTGCGAAAAGCAGCAAAAGAGAACTAACTGAATCAATGCTTTCTCCCCAAAATGTTGTCCGCCAAGGTACAGAAATGATAGTCCTATAGTCCTGCATTAAAGCGTAACTGAAACTCCACAGTTCAGGAATTGATTACGCGATAAGGAAAAAAAAATGGAAAAGAAAGGGGAAAAAAAAAAAAGGTCCTAATGATTTTCGAACTTTTGTTTAAAAATGATGAAGATCAGGAAAGGTTGGAGGAAAAGTTAAAGGAAATATACCTCGAGAGAAAAAGACCATCTCCTTTTCTTCTTTGTCTATCAGTCTCCAGTTAAAGCATATGGAAAATGTTTTCAAAATGCCTAGATTTGGCACATTGTCATTGCAAAGAGAGGAGCGCAGTGATGCTGTTATAGAAAATGGGAAATAAATTCAGGATTGGGTGCTGCCTCCTTCAATGCGGATTTATCTAAGTTTAATTTAATATTCCGCAATCACGGTATGATCGCATATAATTCACCGAGATTTTTAAGGGCTTTGCCTAAATATGTTGACCACGGGCACAAAGTAATTTATACAGATGATTTCCTTCTTTTATTTGTGTTTATTTTTCTCATTAGAAACACTTTAAATTGCAACTGTAAATAATAGAAAGGATGGAATATTAGGTTTAGGGTGAACAAATGCTGGGAGAAGGTATTAGCTTTATTAAAATCGCTCTGAACGTAAAATCAAAAAGCACAAAATGGTTGTTTGTAAAACACTAAACCTTTAATCGATTTATTGGCATTCCGATCGATTAGATAAACGGAAATCTATAGTCAACATAAAAGCATTTAAAATATTTTTCTCTCATTTATAAACAAAACTTTTCTTTTCAGTAGGAAAAAAAATGATTATCAAACGACTAACAGGAAATTCTTCAGATATCAAATTACGATAATAAAATTATTTCCACATGGAAAGGGATAATGACAATGATGATAGTAATTATAATAATGAATAATTCAACAGCCCTTTGACATATATGGAAGAGCCTGGTTCAAAACCAGCTTTTGAAGAGGGCTACTTTTAGGGGATTTTTTAAATAAAATTGAGTTTTGAGGCTGAGACGCTTACATCAAGTGACAGTTTAGGTGCAGCTACCGAAGTTGCCTGCATTTTTTCCTGTATTTTTCAGACGGGAGCGTTCCCTTTGACATCGCCCTCTAAATTGAGTTACCCCTCATTAGCAGGAAAGAAGTGTGTAAATAGAGAAGGTACCCCTGAAACGGAGGGGACAAACGTGTGCCTTCATGCCGGGACGGTGGGGATGGGGACCCTCTACCTTTTAATTTCAGCGGCTTGCCTTGCTCGCAGTGTACTTTCGGCATTACAGCAAAATTCTGCGAGGGATAATGTATTTGAGCGTTTAAGTGAAAGAACACAATTTATTTAGGGGTAGAGGGTGGGGAACTGCAAGCCGGCGAAATGCAGCTATCAGAGCTTGTGGCATTCTGGCTGCGCGAAGAGGAAGTGTTGCTGTAACGGGTATTATGTTTATTTGATAAAGAAAATCAATGAAAGTGGCTGTAAAGTAGTTAGTGAGGCGTGTGTTTGGGACTCGGCTTGAATAGTGACTCCAGCGGGCAGGTCGATGAGCTCTAAGAGCTCTGGAAATCCAACCTAACCCTCGGAGTGAGCTCTGTCTCACTCAGCGCTGCACCTTCCCCAGGCGGGGAGACTTCAGCCCTTGTCTCCTCCCTCTGTCTCCTTCCCTCTCTCCCCACATCCCTCCCTCTGTCCCTCCTTCCCTCTCTCCTAGTTTTCCCCTCCTGCCTCTTTCTTCCCATCCACTCCCACCGCTCCCGCTCGCTCTCCCTCTCTCTCTCCCAGGTTTATTCGCTGTCCATCTCTCCCCCTCTCACACTTCCAGGCTCTCTTCCCATCTCTGCCGTCTCAGTTCCCCCCCCCCCCCTCCCATCCGACCGCTCCCCGAAGTTTCCCTGCGCTCTTGGAGCCTTCCTTCTCCTCTAATTCCCTTCCTATTCTCTCAACCCTCTGTGCGCTTAACTTTTCTTGCAGCCTTTTTCACGTCTGTCTTCACCAGCTAAATTTACCTCTTATTTTGTATTGGTTCCCCCGGACGTGTGCTATGGCAGCAATTATCCCCGCTCATTTCCCCCTCTCAAGCCCACGCCGCAGAGATGAGCGCACCTCTCTCTTTCCTCACTTGGGATGTTTTAACCATTGGCCGATCTTCAGCGGTGCTTCATTTCAGACCTTCTGCAGCTCTTTCCCCCTTTTCTCCCGCTAATCTACATTCCCTCTAATTTACCACAGAAATGTTTCTCCTCCTCCGTTTCATTTCCTACTTTACAATTTCCTTTGGGGTTTCTAAATAGGAGCACGTCCTCGCGTTTCCCTACCCCCATGTCCCATGTCTCTTGCTGTGTTTCCTCTGCTTTTATTTACCCGGTTGGTAGAGGAATATTTATCCCCCTAACAAGTTTATCTTCCTGTCCTTCTGCCCCAGTCTATTAAAAAAAAAAAAAAAAAAGAGAGAGAGAGAGAGAGGGAGAAAGAAAGAAAGAAAAAAAAGTTGAGCGTGTGGCTCCTTCTCTGCTACGTAAGTCGGTTTCCAACTTCTGGTTTGGATTATGTGTCATTATCTATTTTCCCTTATCACATCCCCCGTCGCCCTCCCCGCCTCCCCCTTCGCTAATAACATCTTTAGTGTGGTCAACGTTAAATATGGCACATCTCGGAAAAACGCTTCCTCTCCGGCTCTCTGCTGGAATTCATTACCCTCTCTGCCTTTCCCACCGCGCTCCGTCTGCGGGGCCCGGCGCAACCCCGCGGAGCCCCCGCCGCAACCTCCGCCACCGCGGGGATGCGCGGCGGTCGCTCCGCTCCCCGTAGCCGCGCCCCCGTCCCCGCTCGCGGCCGCCGGCAGCGCCCCCGAGCCGCGCAGGCAGCGCTATGGCAACCCGCGTCGGGACCGGCCGCGGAAGGGGGCGGCGGAGGAGGGGAAGCCCGATCCGGCCCCCCCCAGGGCCGGCAGGTGTCCGGGCTCCGCGTCGGGAGATGCGCGCCCCGCGCAGCTGCTCCGCGCTGGAGGGCGCAACCCCTTCGCGGTGCGTGCCCTGCACCAGCATCCCCTCTACGGGGAGAGGTCAGCTTCCCCTCCTTCTGCCTGCCCTCGTTTGTCTGGGGGGGCAAAAGGTGTGCTCAGGGGACTGTTTTGTCCTTTTTTAAATTTTTTTTCTGGCCTTTCCCTCATTGTGCCCTGGTTCTGTGCAGTGGGATCTGGATGAGAGATGCCCCCCCTACACTCCTCCCCCCCGCCCCGGGCCGAGCCACTCGTGTGCTGCCGGCTGTGACAAACGCTGTGTGTGCGCCTTTGTATGGCCCTGCTTGGGCCACATGCATCCAGCCTGCACCTTATTGCAGGGTTTGCTTTCTGTGTTTGTGGTGAATGTTGGAATAAAAAAAGCATTTTGAAGGGTACCACTAGAGCTGATGTCTCAGGGCCGCTCTGGGTTTAAAATAAGCCTTAATCTGCAAAAATGATTGTTGTGGGTAAATGACCCTACCCTCTCCTTTGTTTCACTATTTGGGTTCTGTTCTGTTCTTGCAACAATTCTTTTTAAGAGGAAGAAATCCACTTTATTAATTTCATCCAAGTTGACTGAAACAATTTCACTGTGTTACGTATGACTGCTGCATTTAGATTTCTCTTTTTCCTATGGGTTGCACACAACAAGTGAGCAGAATGGGCCCAGTCCCACCTGTCCCCTCTTGAGTGAGTAAGCCCAGGTCTGGCGCAGTGTCAGAGCCTCTCCCTACCATCAGGGCCACACAAATGCGCAGTGTGAAGTCTGATGCGGTGCCTTCACCTGCTCCAGGCACCCACGGGCTGCCCAAACCCAGCGATGTCCCCAGCTATTGTCATCCAGCTCATACAGTTCTGTATGCAGTGCAGTTTGTGAATGAAGCCTCTAACAGCCATAGCTCTGCTTTGCTTAAACGTGCTTCGGGGAGGACGACAGCTTTTGGTTTAAATGTTCCTCGGTACCGACACAGACATAAATGGAAACGAATATCTGAGATACTTTCAGACAAAACACAGCAAACAAACAAGGCAAGCTATATCATCCCCAAGTCCTATTAACTAAAAAGCCAACACAGAAGTGTACACTTTATAAATATTTGCCCAGGAACTTAGACTGCTAAATTCTGTCAATATTCCCATCACCCTGGAATTATTGCTCACCTATATCCACAGTGACCCCAAATTGTCAGAGAGAAAGCCTGCCAGCTGTAAATCCACACAGGGCTACAGCAGGATTGCAATTTATTGTAAAGCAGCAATGTTACTGAAGGGAAAATTGGTGCCTATTCCCCAGTCTTCACCTGAAAGGGACACATTCTAGAAATAAAGAATCTTCCAGAGGATTGTTTAACATTTCTTTGGAGATTAGCACCATCATGTTAGGTAGATTACATTTGTACTGTGTCCCTTTTAACCCCCTATGAATGCCTTTTTAAATTTTGTTTTAAAATAAAAGGGACTACCGAACTTCAACAGCACCTTGAAAAAACCGAAATCTATATCTATGTTGGAGGCTTCGTATGTGGAAGTACATTACAGAATAGTCAAAATAGAGAAATTATTTTTCCTTCTTTCTAAAAATGGTCTAGCATGGTATAACATTCTTTTTCCCTCTGAAATGTGTCCTAAATGAGTGAAGAAATATTTCTGATATAATTTAAAAGAGGAAATGAAGGACAATTATCAAACTAAATTTAAAAGTATGCTTTCATAATTTGGAAGGGAAATATTAATATCTCCCCTTTTCTGGGGAGATCTTGCATACGATGTGCAAAGAGTTTATTTTAAACAAGCGTGTCTGTACATTCCTTCAGATGACTCCATGTATGCTGTAGTCACAGCTATTGGATTTTTGATCTTTTAGTCTGATAGTTTTCAACAGAAAACTATTGTAACATAAAATGTACACAACAAGCACCTGAAATTTATTCATAAGAGTAAAATCAATTAACAAGTCTAAAATGCCACTGATTATGAAGTATTTGTATAAGATTTAATTGCAAAAAATAGATCTAATGTATTTATTGAATATTTATTCCCAACATAAACTTATAAATCTATAATGATACTAAGCTGTGTTCAAAATGTGGACCACTTTTTCCTTTAAGCTCATTTCTGGTGTCAGTATTAACAACAAAGACAGGAAACATGTTCCACTCTTTTATCACTAAAATCCTTTAAAACCATCTCTTCTCAGAGACATCCTTAGAAATTAATCAGTTTTTCCACTAAATTATTTTAAAACTGAATAGATATGTCATTTTCTTCTTTCTTTTCCAGTAGATAGTTGTAAATGCTGACTGATACGATACTCATCACTAAAAAGAATGAAATGAAAAAAAATAAAATGTGTTATGAGACAACAAATATGTATTTTTACACACATGTTAAACTATTTGGATTTTCTTTTAATTGGAAGCCTTCATAAAGCATAAAATCCCACCTGATCCAGTGAATACCAAAGTTAACTGCCGACAGGTAAAATGCTGTTTTCTGTGTGAGATCTACGCGTTAGCCACACAGACACTTCACATCCCCACTCCACATCTCTTTTGGTAACATAACATTATTCAAACTTTTACTTGGGGAATATTGTAAAAATAATGTGTGCGCGCGCACCAACACGTAGAGACGATGAATCTATCCCCTTTTCACGCAGAACTCTTTGTCCATGACTGTCTATTTAGATGCATACAAAGGTGTGTTCAGTTTTTGGTTCTGGCACAGTAATTAAGGTAGCAAGATTCAGATGTGGCTTAATGCTGAACTTTCAAAATTTAACATTAGAGTTCCTGGTTCGTCTACAACAGGATGGATACTGTGTTTATAGAGTTCATTCTTGACCTTACCTGAGTAAGTACTTTAACTTAAAGTATGAGATGCACCTAGAGGGGTAATACATTGAGTTTAATAGGAAGACAGTTAATAACCTTTTTTCATCCTCATGCACTATCAATCATGGCTGTCACCAGTCTGCTGAATCAAAGCAAAAGTGTTCTTCACAGATGACTGATTAGAAACGCAAAATCACAAGATCCATCTTCATGGTCACTTTTATTATAGTCATTTTTAAACTGACAGCAACCTGCTCAGTTTCAGCAGACTGGGCATCACAAATAGTGTCACTCAGTGCAGCTAAGCATGAGAAGATGTTGGCTGGATTATACTTAAAAATAATTAGGCCCAAAGCCTTTTGTGGAAGCAAGAAAAAGGATTTTCTTGGTTCCAGCCCCATCTTTTCAACACCAGCAGATGCCTGGGTTGTTTTCTTCTTTTTCTTTTTTCTTTTCTTTTCTTTTCTTTTCTTTTCTTTTCTTTTCTTTTCTTTTCTTTTCTTTTCTTTTCTTTTCTTTTCTTTTCTTTTCTTTTTAACAGTGGGTTAATATTGGAAATCATTTTCATCCTTTCGCTACTTGAGAATTAATCAGTTTTAGGTAGTCCTTGGACACTTTTTAAAAACAATACCTTTGCTGACAATGCGGCCAGTCTTGATAGAACCACTCTTAGATGTAGGCTAAACGTTATATACTGCTATTTGTACAACAGTGAGCTGTTGTTTTCCAGCCTTTTGAGAAATACAGCAAAAGCTAATTACCTTGTTAACTAGATTTGTTTCAATAACATTATCCCCTGTTCAAATAAGCTAGTGAACAGTTCAACAGTTTAAGGTTATTTATAAACTAAATAGGCTCCAGCAAATTTTAAATCAAAATGGTATAGGGGAAAGGAAGAGGGAGAAAGAGAGAGAGAGAGACAGTGCGAAGGAACACAGACACTGCAAGTTGAGCTCAGCTCTAGTGCTTCTGAAATGCAGTGAGATCTAATGTAAGTATTCAGTAATATTGAAAGATGAAAGGTTTTAAGATTTCTTTTTTTTTTGTAGAATTACGTCAACTATTGAGTTTGCATCATGGCTTAGAATCTTTAAGCTTTGTGTATACTAAGATGAATTTCATATATAACTACCAATTCCAAAGACTGCTTTTTGTGTGTGTGTGAAAACAGTAGGATTGGTTCCTTAATGTAAATAAAAGCCTTTCACTCTGCTTAATGTTGCTTAACATAGGTGAGAAAATGACAGATTCTGATTTGGAATTTTGATTCAAGGACTGACGGAGTGACAAGACAGCCAAGACTAATTTTTGAATTAGGAGGAAGATAAATAGCCCTCTCTCAAAACTCTTCAAAACCTTTTTCCTTTTTTTTTTTTTAAATTAAATTCCATCTCACATCATGAACACAAAGCAGCATATTGCAGCAGCTGAGCATCGTTTTAGAATTATCTTTAGAATTCCAGTGAAACGGCGCATCAGGTTTGCCATTTAACCGGAAACCTCAAAAGGATTACAAACACCCAAAGGTTACTACTAAACCAGATTTGTCGGGCAATGATTCCTTTAATACAGCTTTAAGCACTGTAAAGGGCTAAAACTTCCCTCTAATTCTCACTTGCTGACTACAAGTGGCTTCAGTGGGCTGCAGCGTCAGACCCCTCTGGAAGAGCCACTTGTGCCTCTTCCCACCCTTGTCTCTCAAATAGGGCAGGGCTGGTGTCAAGTTGGGCCTTCCAGAAGGCAGTGCTGTTCTTGCCTACTCTCAGACCTCACTCCTGCTTTTCTCATGAAGCTGCATGCACACACAGTAGATAGAACCGTTCACAACAGCTCTCACTGACCTCCCCACCCCCAACCATGCTACGCGTTTTTAAAACTAACCTGAATAGGCACACAGCCATTGGTACCCAGACACTTATGCTGACATATTTATCCCGAGCTAGTCATGCCAGGAGAATATCTGTAATTAAAGTTTCTATAATAGTTTTGTAATATTTTCACATACTGCATAAACAGCCATAAGACCAAAGAGGGAAAGCAGAAAGTTTTACGTCCAATTGAGATTCACATGCTCTGTAAATAGTTTGATGCTTTTTTTTTTCCAGTTAATGTTTATCTTAAGGATATAATTAGCATTTGATAATATGGTCTCATGTAGAAACTCCATGTTTGTTAAAGTGGTTTTAACATGCATCTCTATTTTCTGATGAAAAATTGATACGCTAATGCTGACTGACATCTGTCTAAAAATCAAAGAGGCTATGTCTGAATTTAAATTTGTGAGCATTAACCAAGAGATAAGCACAGAAACTGACAATGGCTACTTACAAACAGTACATTCATATTTTAATAATCATGCTTTTGGGGGAAAGATAATGTTATTTAATATAACTCTTTTTTTTTTTTTTTGTTTACCAGTAGGTATTTTTATTAGTATAATCTTAATATAAAAAAATAAGGAAAGTTGACTGTAAATTATTCCTGTGCACCTTTTTGTGTACTAAGGAATTTAAAGAAATAATGAGATTTGAAAGTACAAATATCTACATTAAAGAAAAATAATACAATTATTCAGGCTACAAATGCTTCCAAGTTAATAATGATTAAAGATATTTTTAATTCCTTAAGGAAGCAGCTATGAAAATCTGATTCTGTAAAGTTTTGGAGTGCATATATTGTTTTACTGTGCATGCTATGCCTTCCTGAAAATGCCGTATTTGCTGCATTGATCGTCGTGTTTTTATTTATTATGTCACTAATTTGCTTATCCACAATATTTATTAAATATTAACATAAAACATGGAGTTAATTTTAAAATTCTAGGATTTTTAGAAATAAACAACATTAAAAGCTATAATTCTAACTAGCAGTACTTATGATTGAAGCAAGTATTAACATACTTTTTCAAGTTCATGCTATCTTTTTACAGGAAAAGTTACAATAAAACTATTATTGCATATTTAAGTCCTGAAGGTATTTAAACATTTTATGAGAATTCTCAGCATATAAAATAATTTATGTAATAAATAGGTGAAAGAATTTGCATCTACTTTAGTAATTACCAATATAATCGAAAGAGAATAAAAGTTAATGGGGAGATGCACGCACAAAAGACAGCAATTGAAGAACAGCACGGCTTTGTTTGTTTGTTTGTTTGTTTAAATAAGTAGATCTACCCAAGTAGATAGACCAAACAGTAACTAGAAGATTTGTCTTACCAATGTCACTTATACTAAACATATTTACATCCATGGAAAATAGCCCTCAAAATCCTTCAGCAGCAAAACACACAGCAGCAGACACAAACACCAGGAATTCCCATACCACACCTGCCTTTTTTCTGCCTGAATATGCAGCTATTTTTGTCCTCACTTCATTTTTTTCCCTTTGATTTCTGCAATCTTCCTTGCAGAAGCTTAGAGAAGGGAAAAGGCTTTTCTATGACAGGCAGGTTGCGATAAATGTGTATATGTGAGTGAGAGTGTGTGTGTGTACATACGAAGAAGTGTTAGGAAGGCAAAACTGGTTGTCCTTCAGCATCTCTCCCCTACCTGGTGCTCAGCACCTTACATGAGATTTAAAGGGAAAGAACAGGGAGCAGAAGTCATTAATAGTTCTTTTCTTTTTCTATTCAGATTATTTTTATTCAGATTATTTTTCTATACAAATTATCAACATTTAGCCTATTGCCAGATATTGATATTCTCCCAGAAAATATAATAGCCATGAATTCTTGTGGGTCATCCATGCATTTTTCTTTATAAGAGCAGAAAATTACAGAAAAGATGCAAACATTTCCTTGCCAAATACAGCAAAACCAAATATTTTTCTTGCAAAAATTAGGAGCAACACCTATTATTGTACAGCTGCCTAAAGATGCATATTGAAATTGCAGTATGAATGTTATAAGCTAAAATATGCTAAAACATATGAGTCTGATACAGTTAGAAAACATCAGAAGAGCTATCTCATTTCTCAACTAACAGGTTCAGGGGTAAGCACACAAACTTTGTTTTTCTTCTGTCTTACTTTAAGATACAGTCTAAGTCATATTCTAGATCTGGTGGACTGAAAGGAAAACGTTATTTTCATATAAATGTTCCGCTAGGGTTTCAGAGCAGTGCTGTGGAATGCAAAAGGGGTAAAGAGCATTCCCCACATTTCCTTGTCCTGATGATAAAAGAATAGTTTAGGTGCTACAGTAGGATTTTTTTTTTTTAAATATTTGATCTTTCTTTGTGGTTTTTATTCTAACTTAACTGTATTTAGGCCCCGTTTTCATCTTTATACAGCACTAAGTTTTCTTTCTTTGCAAGCTACTCTCCCATAGTGCATCTTAGTTTAATTCATTCTTAGCAAAAGAAACACCCAGGTTCAATCTGGAGACCTCCTTCCAACATAATTTAGCTAGACCTTTTTTTGGTGAAGGTTTTCTGGTTTTCATTTTCACTTCATATTCTCAAATAAAAGATCCTTTGTTGTCTACCATTTGATTGGACTTAATGAAAAACACTCCATTTTAACTTAACAGTACTTCCCTTTGAATTTATTATATTTAAGGACACTGACAAAAATCAAGCATTTAATCTCAGGTTCTTATACTTAAAATTATATTACTATCATATGGTTCAATGAGGTGATGTAAAAGTATATTGAATAGATTTCAAAAAGAAAAGTGAAAAACTAGTCTCATTTTAATATGAAACTAAATACTATGGCTAATGTGCAGATTGGGTATGGTAGTTGACTTTAAAGACTAACATGTGACAGGGTGCCAACAGCTGAATTGTGCAGTATTGACTAAATGAGGTTCACTGATTTGTATTGAGGCTAATATCTTCTTTAAACAATTCCGTGTAAATTGTGCGTATAAAGTCATTGGAAGCTATTTCTCAGGACAGCCTCGCTAGCTAGCTACCTGCTGGAGTGAGGAAGATAATCAATAGAAAGAAATAGAGCTGAGCATGAGACTAGGAAGCTTCAGAGCAGTTAGTGCTGATAAAAGTAGATGATGTCAATATTTGGGAATAACACAACTCTAGGATAACAGACAAAAGAGAAGTGCACATGTTGTAGAGTGTTCAAACAGGGGTAGAATTAATGCGTAAGTGGCAGATGTTGCCCCAGGCTGCAAAAGACATTATTTATTCCAGATATTGTTAAATTCCTAGTGAAACACCACTGCTCAATACAGTGTATTAAAATTGTACCTAGCAATGAGGAGCCAGGGTACTTTTTACACGGGTAGAAATTCTCAGCTATAAAGAAGCTGATGCACTTTATTGATACAGAGCATTTTCCACATTATCTTCTTGACCTCAGAAGAAAGAGCCTCTGTCAGAAATGAACACTGTAAAGAGCACTGGGCACTGCTTTTAATTAAATGAGTATTTAGAACTAATATTTAAAGTAGAAACAAAACCAAAGCAGAATAGCATAATTTGGCAGAAATATTTTTTTTCCTTGTAAGGATGTAGACATCCTTGAGTGCACCCTGTACACCCCTCCTTTTTTGTGTTTAAAGATCATTGAAACAAAAAATTCCCAGTGCTCATTCAGGATTATAATAGGATGAATGCTTTTAGCTGTAGTGTCCTTATTGGTAGTGAAGTATTGGTATATTTTTGCTAATTTAATAGTAGAAATCAGTTTTCCTCTTGCTGTCAGGCGATGAATTTTTTGTTCTTCTATGCTGATCTTTCTGTTGATGTATTATGACATAGTCTGTCAACATGAACAGATATGTGAAAGGGAGATTGGGTGACTGAGACACGCAACCTGAATATGGCTCCTCTTGAATTTTAAGCATATTATTGTGTTTGGGTACAGTCAGTTTAAGAGAGTTTTTATTTTTTTTTTCCTCTAAAGAAAGCTATTATTTTGATGTAATTTAAGCAAAAGCAAAACAGGTGAACTATGACAAGGTCCTAAAAGCAGAATGAATGAGGTAACTCCAAAACATATGCACAAGAGCTGAAAAAGCTTTCACGTCTAAGTTAACAGCCCTTTGAAACTAGCATTTGCAAAGTGCAAAAGTTTTTGTGTAAGAACCACCAATTCAGGCTTATCTGATTATTAAATATTGCTATCGTTTTTTTAAAGAATTAAATAATTCCACAAGCTTTATTTGGTTTTGTTGTCACAGATGTTTTTATTGTTTGGTGTTTGGATATCTGGATTACATCAAGTAGGTGATTACTATGTCAGCTAAAAAGGTCAAGTTCCATACTTTTTATTTCAAACCATCATGAAGAAACCTTTCTGTAATGACACACGTCTATACAGTAGATCTCTCCATACTCTCTTTAAAAAAGCTTCTACCTATCTGACACATGGCTTACATGTAAAAATTCCATATTTTGATAATTAATACGCTGTCAATATTCAGGTGTAAGAGCAATGCTTGTGAACTCAAATAATTTATTTTTTTCCACAGCAAATTTGTCATTAAAATATTGGGATTAATCACTAACTATACAATTTATAGCACTAAAAGTTATTGTTATTAGAATGATGTGTTATAAAAGCATTCATATACTATTTTTTTCAGGCTGCTGTTACTTAGTTGTGATACGTGACATCATGTCCTCTTGAAATTATGGGAATATATAAGATTCTTCTTTAATACTTAACTCTAAAGAAAATCTTCATTTCAAATAAGGCATGCATTTTGATTCGGGATGCAGTGAAAAAAAATCTTTAAAGATATATACGTCAACTAATTTGTTAATCTTTTGCCACTTTCAGCATTTGTCACACATATAGACCAGGAAATTGGCTCCATCTCATTCTAGCTCTGTGTTGAATTAAAAACCTCTATTGCAAAGAAGAGCATGATGTGGGGAAAGAATAAATTTAGTTCTTTCTTTAGTAATGCACATATATTTCCATACATTTCACATCCTAAGGGAGCCTGTGAATGCATTCAATAAATACAAAACTGTAAATCCAGGAAAAGGGAATTTTTATATTATAAATTTCACATAGGACTTTGGTCTTAAAAGATTTAAAATTATAAATGTCACTATGTTTTTATTCTTTTATCAAATACAGGATGTGGAAAAAAAGGAGGCATTGTATTTTAGGGTCATTGGTATTTCTGAGAATATTAGATGTTTTAGAACAAAAATATATATGCAACAACGGCACTTGAAAATTAAGAAAATATTAGCTATACCCTGCCAAACTAGTTTTACGTTACGTACCCTAAAATCAAAATCATATATGTAAGCATTTATATGGAACAATTGCCTATCTTCACCTTATATATTAAGGTCAGTGAAAAGAGAAGTTTATGGATAAAGGGCAATAATAAAGAGGTAGCCTTTAAATATGATTAGTTGGTGTCTATTAAAGATGTGTTAAAATGAAATATATACTGCAGATGAAGGAAATTACTAACTCCTACTAGGATGATAGACTTGCAATATGTGTATTTCACTGTATCTTTAAAATATTTGTGAATTTGTCTGCATTCTGAAGAGACACAGCAGTGTGGGAGATTTATGAGGGTCTGATGGAAGCAGGGCTAGGAAAGATTATGGCATACTTGTTTAGAAAAACTGAGAACTGAAGGTTTCTGATTTACGCTGACATATATCTAGATGAAACTATAGTTTGCAAATTGCCTAGAGGAGCTATCTTTTATTAAGTGTTTGATGGGTACAAAAATGTACATATCTATTCTAACGCATTCTAGCAATACAGATACTATATTTGCAAATGCAATTTTATCATTTTAAGATTTTCTTAAATATTTTTATTTTTTCAGTCACTTCACCCAGTCTCATTCTGACTACTTGTGCTTGCTGGCAGAGCCCTGCGGCTACGGAAGTTGTGTGGCATTATTGGGAAATCTAGGGACAGCGGTGTGCTGAAACAGGCTGCATGACAGCACTAGAAGAGGTCACACAGCAGCCTAATGCTTTTTACCTTTTTCAACAGACTAACAACATTTTGGACACAGTCTTTGTCTTCACAATTAGAAAAGAGAAGCAGGGTATTATAACTGCTGACCTTCAATACTAATGTAAACTAAAGCAAATACTTCAATACTAATGTGAACTAAAGCAAAGGCTTTCAACTTTGATGCTATGTAGCAATGTCATTGCATACATTCAGTTTAAAATTAGACAAAGAATAACAGATAAGGCATGCAGTTTTACCAAACAATCTAAGATTTCTTGCACAGAAAGCCTGCAACACTTGTAGGATCCATGCTCAGGTCAACTTCTGATTGTTTCACTGACCCAATGTGGATGACTTGTCTAAGGCGGGTGGCAGGCTGGCTTTGCACTATTATTTTCAGTACATTAACTTCCTCTTTCTTTAGGAGCTGTTACTTTTTAATCTTATTTTAAATCATTATTATCATAGTGGAAATCTGTATTAGTCAGTGCGATTCTTCTTTCATTACTCACACTTTATTAATGCAATTAAAATTGGTATTTACTGATGCTTCAGGAACAAAATTATGAATTTAAGATCAATTTAACAATGGATAATGTTATGCATTCTAGTTCTGTCAGCATATTTTCAACCCACGTGAATGCATTGTAGAAATATTTGACAATATTTTACACAATAATCTACCTATTAGGTGGGAAGATTTCTCAGGCTTACAGGTACACTGGCTACCAGTGACATATAAATAATGTTGTGTTGTTTTTTTTTCTTTCTTTCTTTCTTTTTTTTCCATACACAGACGTGGAAACAGCATTAAAATATCAGCACTTTTGAAGATTTCACTGGTTTCTAATAATACTCATAATAAACTTCCTGCTGCAAGATTTTGGTTGGCAACACAGGAAACCAAGTTTATGATCATACAATTATTTATACTTTCATTATGGGTATATGTTCTGTGCATTGATAACTTTACAATAGTATTTCTGTGTTATAGTATAATGCAAAGATTTCTGAATCTGTGATTAGCAACACTGAAGAACTTTCTTTCAGCAGCTAGCATAATTTTCTTAAATCAAACTCATCAGACCTGGGCAAAGATGCCTCGATCTTCCTGAATGTTTGGATAGTGCCTAACATAACATAATGGGTACTAGAATACAAGAAAATAATTGGCACTTGTTAGTTATAAGCAGCACTTGTTAGCATAGGCTTTCTAGCATGCCAACAAGCAATTAATCTCAGTATCAGTCAATCACCTTCTCCTAGTTAACTCATATTACACTCTGAGGAAAGCTGCCATCTTCTTGTGGAAAAATATGTGTAACTGTGCCCCTAACTGTGATGTGAGTTCTAGACCACTGCAACTTTATTCTATTCAAAAGAATTAGACCTTTCTCAATAGGAGGGTAATCAAGAAAATTATTTTTCTTCCATGACTGTAAATTAGAAGTGCACTTAATTCATTGGGACTGCTTCTATGTAAAACTGTGGCACTGAAATCAGAATCAATATTTCTTTTGTACTTAAGAGGTGAAAGTGTAGTACTGTATGTAAGTCAATCCAAGTAATGACGTTGCTTAGCAATGTAAATGCAAAAGAGTAGATTGCTGATGCCAAGAAATTTGCACCCATGTATTGCACCTGTCAATGAAAGAGAGGCTTCACTGCAACTGCAATGCAGTGTGGAGTCAATGCCCTAATTAGAGACTTCATCTCTATTAGATATGCCCAATTTAGGAAAATATGGTGAGGTTGTTTATTAGCTCATCATTACTAAGGGTGGCAAGAGTAGTTCTTTTTCATTCTTTTTTCCCAATATGTGGCACATGCCTTCAATTCATTTTTTTGATAGGTATGGATGACCGTAAGAGAGTTTATGTATGTTTTTTGTGTAGATCAGATAGATTGTTGGAGGATAATATGATTATTTTTTCCCATTTGCCTACATGTAAGAGTGGTTTTCATGGAGGAAAGGTGTGGATGTCCTGAACTGTGTGATTTAAAGGAGATCATTTTATTCCAACAGCAGGAGGCAACTTCCATAAATGACAACTTTTTTCTTTTCAGAACTCCACTGAAATACAAAGTTGACACCTGTATGAAGCATTATTTTTAGAAAAAGGGACTGGGATGCTTCTTCTCCCTTGACTATCAAAATGACATATAAATATCATTTCTTTTACTTTTTATGTGAGTTTTGTGACTTGTGCCTTGGTGTGTGAATGCGATGTGCATTTTTTGTTGACAGATGCGAATAAGGTATAGAGTCCTAAATAAAAATGTGCCAGATCCAAATAGGAAGCAATATGCAGGATAACTTAGGAAAAAAAGAAAAAGTGGATCCACTGTATTCCTGGTCAGTTCCATGTGAGAATAAACAGACGAATGTGGAGTATTTTTATAGGTAAGTGAGTGGTGGAAACAAAAAATCAGAGATTTGAGGTCTGTAGGGCATTTTCACACAGATCTGAAAGGCTTTTAAATATCAATTCTGAATAAATAAATCTTTCAATTATGAATCAGAGTCTTTCCAGATCAGGTAAGAAAGCCATGGAATAGGAGTTTGTTTTTTTGCTTCACAGAAGTTTAGTTACTATTGCTTAACATTCTCCTTTTTTCAGGGTCAGAAATTCTCTTGGTAATGTTTTAAAAATGAAATCTTTAGTGGATTATTTTTGTTGGTGCTCTTTTCAAATAATCATTGTAGAAATCCTCCTGAGGAATATTCTGGTCTCAAATTGCTTTACATTGGATTAAGTTAACTTGTCAAGTTCCTATTGCTAGTTGAGCATTACCTTAGTGATGTTAGTCATTTTTCAAATGTAAAAATAGTTATTTGTGAAGTAACAATTTTAAAACAAAATATAACAATATGCTTAAGACAATCTTAATTAATACTTCTTCTTGTTCTGCGCATGTTTTAGCTAAAAATTGAGATTTTCATCTTGCCTTGATATTCTGGCCACTTTTCCTGGTACTAGAATCTACATCCCCAGAGATGATTGTAAATTGGAATTGTTAAGTGCAGGAAAGGTACTTAAGGTATAAGAATATGAAGTAGTCTCTTATACCAGCACAGAATCACAAGAAGATACTGTACTTATTGCAGAATCATGATACAACATATTTTTTTACTGTTAAGTGAACTTCATGGTGCAGTCATGATAGAATAAGGAGATACCGATATATCTTCATATATATTCGTATTTTATAAATTCTCTCTAGCAGTCACATGCCACGAAACAGCAAAATGTTCTAGGCTACATTTCTTAAAATATTGAATAGTTTTAACTGCTCTTAAATCAAAGCTGTATTATTTTGATAAAAATATTGTTCTTACGTAGATTAACCAGACTACTGAACATGAAGAGAACTGGAAGTAAAAATATATGAAGCAGAAGGAAATGTCCTCACTGATGAAGATGAAGAGAGAAAATGTTGTATTTAGATACAAAACATGTTTTCTGGTAGTACTTTTACTGAAATCAGTGCTACTGTGCAGACTTAAAATAATCATTAGTTATATATTAACTTATAATACAAACTTGTAGTGTGTTGTGAACACAAAGTTTGTTCATTTTGTTTTTTCTTGTTTAGACTAACTGTTGCTTTTACTCATATTTGAAGATGGTAGATTTACAGAGATAATAGGATATCTCTTTCTTTGTTCTCTCTCAATAACAGTTCTATTGCCTTTTTGCCTAGGGAGTTAGAGAATGGTCTTGGTCATTTAACTCATATCTTTGGCATGTCCATGCAGCACAGCACATTTTTGCCTCTTGGTTATTAAAACAGGCCATAAAAATCCATTTAAAATGGTGACTTAAGAAATGCATCCTTGTCAATAAAGAATTTGTAGCTTCAATCATCTTTGACGATTGAAATAAATGATTGCATAACATAAATTGGTATTAATTATTCAGTCTAAGTGTTTTATTCTGATATTTCTATACTTATACACACGTTTTCTTTTCCTAGGTACCTTTTTAATGCTGAAATGGGCTTGCTAATTGTGAACAGTGTGGTAAGAAGCTCCTTCTAAAATATGCAGTAACTTATACTGGAATTTAACAGGCTCTGTACTTCAAAGCTTCTTTTGCCTCTAATCATGTGCATAAACCCTGCAAATTGTATTGCCAACTTGAGATTCGGCACAGTATCAGCAGCACTGAAGCAGCCCCCACAACTAGGAAAGGTACAGACATGGGCTGGCGACCTGTGATGGGCCGAGAGACCTCACTTACCAGGATTTGCTCACGGTTATGCTTCTGGCAACTGACATTTCCATTTTACTCAAAGCTTCTACCTCTGTGTCATCAGACAAAGCCCCATGAGTGGCGGCAGAGCAAACTGTAGTCTTCGTTCTCAAGTTCAAAGAGGAAGTTATTTACATGCCTAAATAGCAGAACATGCTGTTCAAAGGTCACTCTCTGTTACCTATTGTTTTAAACCACTAAGTTTTCCAAAAGCTCTATAAGGAAAAGGGACATAGTTTGGGGGCCAGAAAAGTTTTACTGTTTTTGGTTTTTTCCTTTTTTATTGTATTATCTGATGTTTGTCCTATCAGAGGAATGTCGAAGATGGGATGTTTCTGTTATTGCTTACAATGAATGATTGCTTAAAGGGACTGTCAGAGACTGTAAGATAAATCTCTTATCCTCTTTAAGATTTTTATGTTCTGAAGAAGAATGACTTTTAATTGGTTAGGATTTCAGAGTTTATTTTGTAAGGAAAATTATTGATTCCTGCAATGATTATGCCTTTACTGTTTTAGCAGACTTCCCACTGAGCATTTCTTATATTCTCCTTCTTATGAAATTAGGCAAATGTTTGTTTTAATGCTGCACTGTCATTCTTCCTTCCCTCCATTTTAGATATATTTTCCTGAATGAGAGCTTGAGTTTAGTGACAATTGGTATGATTTCAAGTAAAAGTGCTCTGTACCGAGATGCATGAATGAAGATGTTAAGGGGTAGCAAAAATAATGACTTCTTTCATTCACGGAGGAAGCACTAAGAAGTCAAGGTTATTCAACAGAAATGTAAAAATTGCATTTTACAGACTTCAAGAACAATTCAGAAACAATAAGGATAACGTACAAACAAATGTAAAAGATGACTAATTTTCCAAAAAAATATTTGGAACTTAAAAGGGACAAAGGAGTTTGATATGGTTTTTAGGGTAGTCTGAAGGACTTGTTTCAGAGGCTATTTATGCAGTCATTGCATAGCAAAAGTGTGTACAGTATTTAACCTCTCTTAATTGCCCTATTTGTAAATACAAGTTGCCCACTTCAGTCTACCATTGTGCAATAATGTCTCACAATACAGTAGGAAATTGTGTCATAGTGTACTTAGAAGTTGCCTGTTAGACTTCATGTTTTTGAAATGAAAGAAAATTTGGTCTACGCATCATAAGAGATCTAACTTCTTAGGGTGGTGGTAGCAGCTTTAAGCGTTTTGGAGTACATTTTGATTTTGTTTGTTTTTTAACTGTTTAATGGGCTAATTTTTGGTATTATCTCTGGAATATGCATGTTTCCTAAGACTGACAGAAAGGAGGGTTACTGCAAACAAAAAAGCCTCCTTTAGGAGATCCCATGATCAAAAGACTTCATTCATCCTCACAAAAGCATACTTAGCATTACCATCACATATATTTCACATTTCAGCTACTAAACCTTCAGAGACACCTTTGTCTGGCCAACATCTCAAGCCTGTTTATTAGATGATGTTTTGTTAAATGGTGCTTTGCAAATGAAGCAGCAAAATTTCTTCAGACAGATTCTTTGTGACCTCAGACAAAGTATCTAAGGGTTTAACAATAGACATAAACAGAAATTTCACAAAAGCTTTGAGCTATACAACCAACAAGCAGCAATCTCCCACCAAGACAATACTTCCCCAAAGAGCAGCTAACCTCTGAGAGCTATGCTCCTCTCTGCGGCTGGCCTTTAAAAGAGCCCAGGGCAGCCCCACTCTGGGTCCACCCCTTCCCATCACGGGGGGAGCACAGGTGCAAACAATTTGCCTGTGCTCCCCAGGCTAGCCACACCCCTTACTCCAGGTGCTCAAGCACAGATTCAGGCCATGACCTAGCATTTCCCCTCCAAATGACATCACTGGAAGACCCCTTACCATTACAGCAATTCAGATCAAGTCAAGTAATTTGTAAATGACATGGCTTTTCCCCATAAATAAGCAAGTTGATGTTTCCCAGTGCAGCATGCAAAATGCTTCTTATTGGTACTGATAATACCACAACCTTTAAGAGATTATCCAGAAAAGATAAATTGAGAAAAATTGGGTGCATCATGTTTCCAAGTGGATGTCTGCATAAAAGTCTTCAGATCAGGAGCGTGCTTCTGAAGTAACTCCTGCCTGTCCTCCACTTACTGTGCTATGTTTAACACTGTGTTAACGTTGTCTCAGGGGCAGGAATTGGCTTTCATTTGGACAAAACTAAACTGAGATTTACTTTCTGGGTGCACACACTAGTTCTCCTTTCTCAGCTATTAGGTTCATGGAACTGTATGAAGCAATCCTGAAGTACATGTAATGAGGGTAGCAGAACTTAACACTAATTCTAAAGAGCCCAGACATCTGTTCCTTACACTACTTGTTATTTATAAACATAACATTAGAGAGGTTACAGGGTTGGCAACCACCATCTCTGTTGAGTTCACGGAGGATTTTGCAAGGAAGGAAAGTGCACAGAGGTCCTCGTGTTGATGGCTATGGTTTGCTGCTCATTTCCCAGATCTGCAGGAAATGATCATGGACTCTTTCTGAGAAAGCCTTGAGCAGAGGTAGATACTGCCAAAGTGGAATGATTTAGAAAGTAGCAATGTTTTCCCCTGAGTTTGTACTTGAACAACAAGGACAATTAAGTGCCCAGGATATTTTGCACTGTATTTCCAAATTATCTTCCAAGTTTTTCTTCTACAGCATGAGCATATTATCTACCCACAGTGTAATTATCTGGGACTATTGGTACAATAGTTGTTATGGGTTGGCTCAGCAGATAGCTGAGTTCCACACAGTTATTCACTCACCCTCCCCCCTCCCCAAATGGGACGGGGGAGAGAAGTAGAGAGATATGCAGTAAAATGCGTGGGTTGAGATAAATGCTATTTACTAAAATAGTAAAGAGAACAAAAGAAATAACAGTACATATATATATATATATACACAAAGAGGATACGCAGAGCAAGG
This sequence comes from Penelope pileata, assembly GCA_013396635.1. Lineage (NCBI taxonomy): Eukaryota > Metazoa > Chordata > Aves > Galliformes > Cracidae > Penelope > Penelope pileata. The sequence continues at coordinate 44,839 of WBMW01003291.1, read as the reverse complement.
GCTCACAGCCACTGGTGACCCTTCCTCCCGGCTAGCCCCTTCCGTAACAAACGGAACCCGGAAACGCCACCAACCAATCACATGATGTTATATGGGATGGAATAGCTCCTTGGTCAATTTGGGTCAGCTGCCCTGGTCCTGTCCCCTCCCAGTTCCCAGCTCCTTATGCCCCCCTTAACTATTTCACTGGCAGAGGAATGCGGAAGTGAGTTATGTCCTCGGCTCCGTTCAACACTGCCAGGATGTTATCAGTATCTCGGAGGTACAAGATAAATTCATACTGGACACTATGAGAAGCATAACTTCTGTTAGAAACTAGGACAATAGTTCATTTGCTGTAGATTTTCTCAGATTTTATAAATAGAGAAAGAGAGAGAGCTGACTGCTGAAATCTGATCAAATGTAGAGTTTTTAAGATGGGAAGTTTGTATAGAAAACGCTGTAGGCTAATTATTTTAATTATGCTCCTATAGATAGTGTCAGTGATTTCATTAGTATTTTTTTTGAAAGAACAAGACAAGACTTGGATTGCTATGAATCTCCTTTCAAGAATTGTGATGGCGGATGTGTCTCCACATGGTTGCACACGTTTTGTACTATGTGAAAGGATATCAGTGGGAAATCAGTAGAACCTGTAGAAAAACTTTATAAAACTAAAATTGCTCTCTACAAAAAATATGGGAAGTATTAATGATGACTATTCTCAAAATAGGCATGAAGTAGTGCGCTTGAAATCTTTTGTCTTGCATTTTCTAAGCCATGTCCTAGGCTTGCCTGTAGCTCAATGGAGCCCTGAAATATTTTCTGGCCTCAGAAAACATGGTCAGAATTAATGACGTTAGAAACACTAACAATTTTGTGTTTGAAAATTCCAGCATTCAGAGTGTGAGAGGAAACTAATCAAAGACAGAATGAAAATGGTTTATCAGAACATCAGAATTAGGAATGCAGTATTTTACTTTCCAGATCATCAGACAAAGACGTCCCTTACCTACTGCTTTGCCAATGCTAATCACCAGCTTACAGCTGAAGTGCAGGTCATATCACTGAGACATGCTTGCCAGCTGCCACCAAAGGTATTAAGTTCTACAGAAAAATTAAGAAACTGTAATTATGATACAATAACTCTACTATTGTATGATACAAAAGGATGTGTTAGGATAGTTGGTAAGGTAAAGATTAAAACAGGGAATAACCCATGAGAACAACCTTTCATGTATTATCTGTGTTTAATTAAATCCAGAGTGGTTTAAATTTTTAAGGGACATCTTTGGGGCTCATGCTTTAATTGTGAAAATGACTAATTTGTGTATAGTTTAATCATGTTACTATTTCAAGTTACTTTAATTGCAGTACTTACGTAAGTTCAGGAAGCAGAATTTCATTCCATCTGGTGATTACTTATTTACTTACATTAATCATACAGTCAGAAAACACGGAATTAAAAAAAAAAAAAGAAGCTACTGAAAACTTGATTGAACATACTAGAGAAATTAATGTGACTAAATGTGTCCATATGGAGCTTGAAAATTTTAACACACTTCAAAAAATTAATGTAGGAAACAAACAGGGAGCTACAAATACTGTGATTTCCCCAAGAAACCTAATTTTCCTACTCTTTGAACTGGCTAATATATCAAAAGTGGACATATATAAAACTGCTTTTGTAGCTATTTACATTTTATTTTTTTTTTGAATTCTTGTATTGTATATATTTACTGAGATTGAAGTTGTTTGCTTTCGCTCCACTGTGAATCTCCAAGACAAGTTAAATACTTAAGGGGACCTATTATGTTAATTTAGGGATAAAAAAAGTCTTTCCACTTGGTCACATTAGGTCCTGCTGTAAACTATTTTCAGGCTTAAACAAGTGCATGACTCACCGGAGGAAGAGGTATGTTAAACATTTTAGAAGTTGGTCACTTTCTAGGTCATGAGTCCTAGCCTTCTGAAGTCTTTAAAATGCTCTAAGGCGACCTCCAGATCATTACTCTCTAATAGACAGAATTCTCTCCTACAGCAACAACAAGCATACAAATGGACCTCTACACAGCGTAACATGACCCTCCTGTCTGCTATCCTAGACATTGAAGCCATTTTGTATTCTTAATAACTTGGTTGGCCCCTAATATACTGAAATTCAGAGTGATTTATACTGGCACAAGGTATCAGATTGTATCACAAACAGTGGTTTTGCTGTATTGTTATGGACGTTTAGACTACACAAATAACAGGTTGCAATGCTATGCTTTTAGAACTCCAGTGGTATGTGACTGTGCACATGTGCAGAGCAGATCACTTGTTATTGCTGCAAAGGCAGTCTCTGCTTCTGCTATATATTTTCTCAACTGATAGTCTCTTTTTTTTTTTTTTTGTTGTCATATGGTATAACACTTTTACTAGTTGACTCCTCCCACTTTTCTTCAAACCACATCCTGATTTTTGGCCTCAGAAACCAAACATATGCACAACTTGCAGAACAACACATGATATTGTTTCTGTATAACATCATACCAGCTGGGATATAAATTCTTACAGACAATTTTACGGGAATGAAAAATACCTACATTAAGACATTTTCCATAGCTATGCAATACATACCACAGTAGAGCATATGGTCCAGAGTCAGAAATCCTCACTTATAACTGTAACAAAAGCCCGAAATCAGGCCTCAGATCTTCAGACAATGTAACTTTTAATAGATCATTCTATTTTTTTTTTTATTTCATACATTTCCTATTGTGCTTTGGATTTCTGGAATCTAACATCAGCTAGTTTGCTGCAATGTTGAAGATCCTTAATCTTTTTGATTTATCCAGTGTTGAGCCCCATAAAGTCATTGTTTAAATAAAAAGTGACGAATATTTAATGAAATTCTGACTTATATAATGATTTGAAGATATATCAATGGGAGGAATTTATCATTTTTTGGGCAATTTATTTCAACTTATTTCAGTTATTAGAAAACTGTTATGTATGATTTTTGAGTCTTCAGCTTCCAGACTTTTTTTTTCTAGATTTTTTTTGTGGGTGAGGTAGTTGTTAATTTATTCTTCCTTCAGGATAAAGAGAGTTTGCATATAAATGTTTTCTCACATGATCTATAAACTTTAATCAAGTCACTTCCAGTCCACCTTGTCCTCCTTTTTGACAATCAGATAATCACATCAAAGAATTTTCTCCTGCTCTCAGATTGTGTAACCTTTTTTCTTTTTTCTTCTACCATTCCTGTTAAAATATGGACAGCAGAACTGTGGGAAATATTCCAACAATTGCATCAAGATTCAAAGATTATATTAGCTCTGTTCATGCAGTTTCACAGTGGGAGCTCATGTTGAGTTTCTAGTCCATTATGGCCCATAAGTCTTTATAGAGTTGAAGCATTCTGAGGCAACATACTCCATTTTTGGGCAGTGAAATTCCTTTGCATTGATGCATAACTCTGCATTCTCCTCTTCTAAAATAGTAAATGCTCTTTTTTTTTCCCCCCAATGGGTCTAACTTGTCAAGAGATCTCTTCTTCCCTGATCTCATCTTTATGTACTAGTCAACTATCGTATCCTGTCATCCTCAGGCTCTTAACATGGCAATTTCTATATGCACCAGATCACTGCTGGGAATATTGAGCAGAACTGGGCCTAGTGCTAATACCTGGCGGATATCATTAGAAAGAAGCCGATAATAATTTTCTTTTTAAGACATATTTTGATCATCTGCTGACCAACTCTTAATGAATTGGAATTATGAACATTAATGCTGTGTAGTAGGTTCTTTTTCTTAACAAAGATATCATACAACAAACTTTCATTGTGCTTTTATCAATTAAACCAATGGAAGATGCATTTCCCAAAGATAGCTAAAGAAATGGATTGATCATGTAGAAAAGAAAACTCTAAGAATTAATATTCTTAAATTTGCTCTGTGCATGTAACTTAATTTCACCTTTGCAATAAAGTTCATATAAAAACAATGCTGTTAATCTTTCAGAACTGAAGAGATTCTGATTTTTCTGAGATACGTATATTGTAAAATTTGAGGGGAGGTTTGAATTTATAGAAATTTTCTTTAAGAAACTTACAAAAGTGGTGATAGCAGTGCGTGCACTGTTTTCAGTTATTTTTAACATGTTTTGCTAATAATTTATTTGTCAGACAGGTACTCCATAGATTGGAAAAAAATTCTTAACTAATTCTTAATCTGTGCTTTGGCAGACATACACTGTATTCATTTCTGTTTGCAAGAGGTATCAACGCATCTGTTATGCTGACAGATAAATGTACATCCACAATCCTCTCAAAGCTTTATGAACATCATGGCTCCCTCCCTACCCACTCTCCAGTATTTGAGAAAGTTTAGAAACATGTTTGAATGGTATCTGAGTTTTTGAAGGTAAAGGGAAAGAAAGTGAGGAAAGGAGACTCATTTAAAGGGTCACTTTTTTGGGACTCTCCTCACTTCCAAAATAAAGTTTTGTGAAGTCTTTTAAAAATAAGTTTATTTTTAAAAACAATCAGCAGTTTATTCTTAAAAACAATCAAACAAACAAACAAGGTGATCTAAAGCTTTTGAATTTACTGGACTTTTCTGTCTTTGTATAGGCTTAATATCACAGCTAATAGCACAGCAATAATTACATGTCATTTTCTTTATCCTCTGCGCACTGCCAATCGGCAAAGGTGTCTCATTTCACACATCATTTGCGATGTCCTACGGTAATACCACATATTTTGGGGAATAGCTCTTGAATGTAGTCATTAATCTCCATTTTGGGATGCATACTTCCAGATTCTGGACCCAATTCTGTAATTATTCTATGTGCTGAAGTCAATGCCCTAGTAAGATTCTGCTCAGTTCCCAAGAGAAAAAGTAGAAGTAACTTCCAACTGCAGGACTACCCTACTTATCTGCAGTCAATGACATATAGGGTCATGGCAACAGGTGGGAATTTTGGGTTCGGGGTTATTCTGGACAGTCTTTCCATATGGTGGAGTGAAAGCAAGTTATTCTGACTGTTCTATTCCAGTCAAGGCAGCTAGAACAAAGGAGGAGTGTTAGTTCCTACTGAGGCAAAGCAGCCACAAGCCAACAGTAATCCAGGTCCAACTTCAACACAGAGACAGCTTGTGAATTTGAAAAACAGGAACAAAACAAAAAGTACTATATGTGTCTGTGAAATCTTATCAACCCTGGCAGAGATATTTATTGCTCACTGATGACTGAGAATCTCTTCTTGCCCAGGGACTAGTTGTGAGTTAGTAATGGAGTAAAAATGTGGGGCAAGCAGAGAGAATGACAGTCTATTGCTTATTGCTCTGATGTCACACTTTGGGAACAGCAGCCAGAAATGTGCATCTCGTTCTGCCTGTAGAATCAAAGGCACCTAATTACAATCTCATTTTGTTAAAGTACAGCACTAATGACTTGCTTGTGCAGTAGCTGGATACCATATCAACTGCCATATAAGCTAAGTTTTTCCATTTTAACAATTCTAGTTACAGTATCTGACAGCCTGTGCGTAAACATTTGCCAGTTGTTGCTGTGTGTCATTGGAGAGGAGAGATGGAGCAGTTTCCAATAGGCAGTAAAAGCAAGAGGAGTCACTGGCTGATAAACTTTGTACTCAGATGTCCTAACTCACTTTTGAACTGCTTTGACTCATTCATAAATACTGGTCTTTTAAAAATCAAACCACATTTCCTCAGGTCATATTATGCTATGACACATCAACAGAGGTTAAGCCCTGTTCTCTTTTGTCCTCCTCTCACTTAATTTTTATTATTTCTTTTTTTTTTTTTTTTTTGCTGGTACTCTGCTGTTTGTACCTTTGAATTCCTTTTATGCCTGGGTTGCTTCTACGTGTTTGGTATAAGTTACATATCATCTTCTAAAATTTTATTAATAAATATATGTATACACATTTTCGGAACTCTCACTACTTACAAAATTTTATTGAAGGTTAAGGGTTACTTCTATTGTCTTTCAAGCATCCTAATGACAGCAAATGTATTGTTAAATATCAAGGGTGCCTTGTTTTGCTCGCCATGTATGTCTTTCCTTCAACAGATCCCAAATTAAGCATGTGCGTGGGGGACATATGTTGACATTTGGATTATCTGACGATATTTCATGAAATTCTCTTCAGAAAATTCTGAATATTTAATCTGTTAATTATAGCAAAAGTCTATGCTGTTGCATATTTATCTGAAAGGAGTTTTCTGAAAGTACGGAAATGAGGTTAGCTTTCTAAGCAACTGTGTTTTGGCACACAGCAAGGACAGAGTTTATACTAAGCCACATTTTTTGCACGGCATTAGATGGCTCCAGAGTTTGATATGTTTGGTTTTCCCCTGCATGCCTGATGCAATCTATTACATGTGTGATTTTATTTCTGAGTATGTTCTTTCTCCAAATGTGAGTTGCAATATTTCTTTCACTGTGGCTGATGCTGTGACAGTGCCCATCCTTCTAAATCTATGTAACTGGCATTTCCTCCAAGTGCTTAGTACTTGTCTCTCCAGACCCTTGGCAGCTGTTTTCAAAAGCCGTTCATATGAAGGCGTGTTGCTGTAAGCTGTTGTGTCAAAAATTAGATAAGGTCTTTAAAAGAAGCAGTGTGTGTATCAAGCTCTTCTCACTCAAATGGTGTTCAGAGTCCATCAAGTGAATGATGTGTGTAATTATTATTTTTAAGAAGCATGAAGGGCAGCCAGAAGAGTTGAAGTAGGAACCTTTGCAAATATATACCCTGAAGAAAGAGAGGGGGCAGTAATAAAACTAAGCTTCCCCCTGTAAAGAGAAAGATTGTTGGAAGGATGAACTCATTAGTTAGGTGTTGGGGGCCAAGTGATTCTGTTTCCTTCTCATTTATTCCAGGCTATGACTGTGTTTTAACAACATCCCAGATCAGAACACTACCTGGGAATATTAGTGAGCTGAAAAAGAAAGCAGTAAAATAGTTACAGTCCCAACGTCAGTATGAAAATCAGGACCATGATCTTTTAACTGCTCCAGGAAAAGGTTATGTCACTTATAATTTCTGCTTCTTGGAGATGTGCAGTGTATTCAAAGAGCCCTCCACAAGTCCATGATCAGTTATACTGGATTACAAAATCAGCAAAATTCTCTGAGGAGCTCAGTTTCCACAAGTTGCCTGGGAAGAGATACAGCCAAGAAGTCAGACCATGCTCCAGCCTCTGCTAAGTTCTGATCTGGGTACAGATTTACTTTTACTAACTCATCCTTAAGTTGTTTGTCAGTTATGCGCAGTCAGTGTACTGCATATCATTACTGTCTCCTCCTCTCCTAACCGTCATTGTCATGGACTGTAGGGAGAGGAAGTTAACAGCTAGGCATGCTGACCCCAAAGGTGAGTCTGCTGGTGACTGCCTAGCAGAGAGATCTCTCCTCACTGCTCTGTCTAGCAGAGCAATGCAACTGAGCAAGGACAAGCTAGAGCAGACGACTGTTCTTATTCCTTCCAGCATTACAAATTAAACAAAGAATATGAAGAACCCATACGACTTCATCCTTCAGACCACAAGTGAAGCTGAGTCAGCAAGTGGTGAAGAAAACTACATGTATTTATAGTGAATGAGCAATTATTTTTTTTCATGAAATGTTTGTAGCTAATCAACTCAAATAGCTGCCTATCTAATAAATTCAAGCTGCACACAATGCTGCCAAAAAAGTGCACTTGAATGGTATGTTTGGCAAGGCTGAGCAACTCTTGAAGCATATTAGGTGCTCACTTTTTGAGTCAACAGCCTAAGATCTGAGTAAGATTAAAAAATATATTTTGACCTTTGTTATTCTGTACTATACGCTGCTTTTATTCATTCTCAACTTCAGTTCCACTGATCTCAGTAGAGATAATGGAAAGAACAGAACCCCAAACTAGCACTTAAGTATTTATTTTCACATGTACGAACTATGGTCCAAAGCTTTTCTTTGTCATTCTCTTCTTTCTTTATATTTTTCTTTTTATTTTTTTTCCTGGAAGTCCTTACATGTTTAGTGCTTATTTATGAAACAAAACTGAACAGAGCTAAAAAATGATAATTTCCCTTTAGCTTTCTCTGACAATGGAAAGAGATTCCCTCACATTTTGCAGGAATTTTTTGCAATTCACAGAAATTCAGCAGCTGTATTTATATACTGAATTTAATTCCAAGTACAGCTTCTGAGTACTTTTGTGTTGTTAATTNGGAGGAGGGGGGGGGTGAGCGAAAGGCTGTGTGGGGTTTCCAGGCCTACCTGCTGAAACCAGAACATGTATGAACAAGTGCCCATTTGATACACTTCACTGAAGTGTCAGACTTCAGTATCAGTATAAATTTCTTACATGATTTAAAAAAGAAAAAGAAAAATACATTATGTGCAAATGTGCATAGTTAGGGAGATAGTAATTTCAAAGGAGATTTTAAAGAGAGTATAATTTCAAAAATACTTTTTCACCCATTTAATATCGATTGTCTATTTCGTACCTTTGAAAACATACCATAGACCTCTTATACCCTGAATACTTTCCTTTTAATTACTTTATAGTACTCCCTCCTCTGCTCCTTTCATGAAATTTACAGAGGTGCAGGTGGCCAGGTAGAAAGGTTCAAAGACAAAAATTGGGAACAGTAAATTCTATTGGCATTAACTCCTCATGATTTTCAACATACAGATTTACCCATGTAGCTTCCATTAAAATTGATGGAAAACATGTGACCCAACACTCTGTATATAGAACTCTTTCCTTAGTGTACTAAATAGCCTATATCTAGTGTCTGAGTCCCTAAACAAAATGAAGATGCAGTGACAATCCATCATTTAAATATCACATATGTTTAATGTATTACAAAACTTTGAAGAAACAGCTACAAAAGCAACTTTTGCATCAAAAGTGTCAGAGAAAGCTTAATTAATATTGCAAATTTTAGTACAATTTTCATCTTAATGATAAAACAGACTACTATATTTGCAATTTATCCTCTAACTACACAATTTTGTCTTTAAATAGCCACAAGGAATGCAATAAATGAAAGATTTTTCGGAACAATGGTTGAAGCTTGGTCTTACTTTTTAATCATTTAACCTTATTTTAAATGACAGCCTATTAATAGGCCATTAATATAAACATTATTTTAAATAAGATTTCAAGGAAAGGTTAGACTTGAATAAGCCACAGTAATAACAGGCAGAAACTGATGACTTTCAAAGAAATAATGCTATAAAAAATATCTGTGTTGTTATGCCCAAGCAATTCGAAAGCAAAGGCTATAATTTATCTTTGAAATATACATACATACATATATATCTATATCTATGTCAGTGTTTAGAAGTCCACTGACTTAATAGAAAGCTATGTAAGCATGAGGACATGTGCAAAAAACGAAGTGGAATAAATGGATGTTCTTAAGTGTCCAAATGTCAAATGGAGACACTCAAGAAGCTTGAATTTGTGAAGTATTCTAATTCCTTCTTTTTTCCACTTTCCTTCCATTTTATCCTCCACCTTGTGCCTTCTGCCTTTACATACCACTCACTGCTAACTCATCTGAAGTCATTCATTTCCTCTTGTATCACTGATCTCTGGGAAAGTTCTCTACCTGAATAGTCTTCAGGAAGCCTGTCTTATTTATTATGAAGAAGTAAGGGATTTGTTTATTGAATTTATGCTATAAGATAATCAATGCTTTTCCAGTACAGTGTAAGAGTCGCAGTATTGATGTCCTCATTTTTGCTCACACAATGTCACTGAATGTAAAGATTTTGTTATGGATCTTAATCCATAACAGTGCCAAGCTGTATACTGTTCTCACAAAAGATGCAGTAATTGGTGCTTACAGAATATAACTGCCTGGTAAAAATAATATTTTTCTATGCTACTCTAAGACTTCTATTCAGTTTCCTCACAAGTCCTTACACATATTAATTACACAACTTGTGTGGCAAAAAAAAAATTTCTAGGTGAATAAACAGGGACCACTTCCCATGGGAATAATTTCCTCTAGTTTGATGTGGGTCACTCAGGAGAAAGGACAGTAGTGTCGCATCTATCTTAGTAGTGCATAGAAACAATATACTATGTTTTATCACTGGAATTGAAAGGTATGGTATCCGACAGAAACTTCAGATGAAATTTCAGCACAGTAAGATGTAATTTATGTTAAATTGGAGTTGAGATGTGTCCTGAAAATAAAATCACGAAACATTAGCTGACTTCTCAAGATCTGAAAGAGAGACATATTTTCTCTCATTTAACAGACAATAGCATCACGTATACAGAACTCACTAAATCAAAATAGTTTGCTTATGTTTGACTCAAGAAAGGCTTATCACGTTTAGCAATAGTTTCTTATTTTTCCATAGTTTTAATGGATTGAATATAGGATAACATGAACTTCTGTTGTCCCCTCCACTCACATGAAATGTACCCCTAGCTATTACAACTTCACAGCTGTTTTGTCATTACCATATATGTGGTGGTTTATCAATGCTACCGAAAAGGAGTTGGTGCAGCTAATATTTTCATATTTTTGATTAGACAAACGCAACAGAAATATTTTTAATTATTGCCATTGTTGTTTTCAATGATTACTGAGTGGGTTCTCTGCTTTGAGATGTAAATACATGAACAAATAAGCTTCTTTGGTTTTGCAATTCTAGAAATTACCTAGATTATGGGAGAGACTTTGGGTGCTTTGTTCTTGATATGTTTTTTCCTGCTACAATTCACAGATACTGTGCTATAGATAGTGATTTTTGATGATCAGAAAGGATGCTTATATAAGGCACTACTGTTGAAAGCAGAAACATAAATTTTACTCATTAACATGAGACATTTTACAAATAAATTAATTACCATAATAAAAACAAAGTCAAGTGCAATATCTTATTCACTTCCCATAGAGGACAGCTCTGAGTTATGTACTAGCATGCTTCCATTTTTTTTTTTACATATGTAGATTTTTTTTTACATCATCAGGCATTTCTGAAAAAGTTCAGTGTTTAAACGTCTCTCACTCTTCATGATCACAAAAACAAAATTAATACGTAGATAAAAAGGAAAATATAATCAGGTATTTGAACGTAGTATTTGGGCATTAGCCCTGAATGTTTACTAATTATGCCCCTAAGTAACACCTCAGGATCAGAGAAGCCAAGTAGGGGAAAGAATGTGAGGAAAAAAACTATTCTGCTTTAAAAAATTAAAATTGTTCATTCAATTACAAAATCCTTAATAGAAGTCCATACTTGAGTTCAAGTTGCCCACGGGAAGGTCTAATTCGTGCTGGCCATTAATGAAAGCTTTATATGATTATTAAGGAAAAACTGACAAACTACTCTAGCAATCTTAGGACTGCTCGCTAAAATATATAAGAAATAAAAGCTGGATACTTAGAATGCATTATAAATTCTTCTTTTATAAAATTAAACTTTATAGAATGTTAATAGATGTAAAAGATATTTCATTTACTGTAATTTCGGCTACTTTTACACTCCTGTCTGTTTTTAAATGCTGTACTGAATATATTTTTTCCCTTTATAGGTAACAAGTCTACTGTTTGATTAAATATGAACCAACATTTAGCTACAAGCTGACCATTGCAATACTTCACTCAACGCATTTAGTACGGAGATACCATTTTCTAAACTGAAATTTATATCAAGCATTTGTACAATGTAAATCAGATTAATATTCAGACCTAGTTCTCAAAGAAATGAAGATGAGTACAGTCATTAAAAAAAGAAGTAGTGAAAATTAATAATTTTGAGAACTTATTGCTTTTTGCATTTATAACACTTTAGATCTACAGTTAAAAAGTCAATGTTGTTATTCCTATTCGGAAAGAAATAAACAATTCAGAGAAACTAATGTTTTTTCTTAGATATGTTTGTTTCTGGTGCCTCATTTTTTTACCTTCTTGCCGAAAATTTGTCAGCAGACATTCTGATTTATTTCCAGAGCAAGGGAGAAGACCAAGAGCTCAATACTAACAACCAGATTACGACTGTTCTCACATAAACCAAATCTTAAAATGGAATTCCTTTTGTGTAAAAACATTTCCAGTTTCGACAGAAGACATTTCCATAAGTAATGTAGGATGAACTAGTCTACAATGTTGTATGGATGTTTTCTTAGATTATCATTAAAAATACCTGTAGAGCAGAGTTTATTACATAATACCATCAAATTAACACAGTTTAGAGCAATTGCTGCAAACCATTGAAAATGAACACAGCCACTAACTTTTCTACTGGTGACTTAATTTTATCAACACAGTTGGTAAAAGATTTTTTGATATTTTTACAACACTGGTAACACATCCATGGGATTTCATCTGGAGACATCAATGCAACAAATATTAAAAACTCGTCAAAGAAGCTATTACAAATAAAAAATTTAAACCTCATAATCATGACCTTTAATTTGTATCTTGAAATAACATAAAAACAGAGTAAAAGTAAAGCTTTCTAGTCATAATCAGTAATACCTCTACTGCTTTTAACAATCATCTTATTTTTGCCTCTTAAAACCCAAGATGTGAGCGAATAGAAACTGCTAATCTAGAACAGAGTAATTTCTGTCATTGCAAGTGGTATTGTCTTATATCTTTTTTTTCCCTTTTTTTTCATAGATTCTGTTAATTCTAGAATTTCTTTAAGATCCTCCTTTTTCACTGTTTTACACATCCAGTTACCCAGACTCCCAGAACTGAACTTTCTGTTCTGAAATTCTTATGTTCTCTTTGTCAACACACACTTCTCAAAAACATATCTGAGTGTACCAATTCACTTTAGAAGCTTTCTTCAATTTCTTCCTCCCTCCCTTCCCTCCCTCCTCCCTCCCTTCTTT
>WBMW01003291.1:0-31824 GCA_013396635.1 Penelope pileata | reverse complement strand
GTTTGAATTTTGGGTGCTCCTGTGTGGAGCCAGGAGTTGGACTCGATGGTCCCTGTGGGTCCCTTTCAACTCGGGATATTCTGTGACTGACAGACACGGGGAAACCCGTGCAATGCAGCATGCAAGAAGGCAGCATAGCCGCCTGCTCCCCAAACGCCCGATTCACGTGGAGAAACGCAGCCACAGAAGTTTCTCCTCAAGGCAGAGGTGCACGCCAGCTCTTCCCCCGGCCCACGGGGCACACAAGCGCTCCGGACCCGTGTAGGACCGATTCACTCGGGACCTCAACGTTCGTCCTCGCGCCCCTTCCCGCCCCAGCTCCGCGGCGGGCACCCGCGGGGCCGCCCCTCCACCCGCCCTCCCTCCCTCCTTCCCTCCTTCCTTCCCTCCTTCCGCCCTTCCTCCCGCCCTTCCTCCCGCCCTTCCTTTTTCTTTCTTTCTTCCTTTCTTTCTTCTTTTTCCTTAGACTTCTTTTCTCCAGAAGTGTAGCTCTGTTTGCTCTCCACCTTTTTGGGGGAAGTCTTCCTGTTCTGCCCAAATATTTATGGACTGTCTTTTAATATTGCTCCGCCCACCATTGCTACGTTTATTCCAGTTTGATTTATGCAACCCTGTACTCAGAATGATATTGCATTCTTCCTCCTGTAGTTAAGAATAGGAGCCTTAATATCTTCTGGGAACACTGTAATCACTGCTTTTGTTGCCACATAGATGCTGGCACTTCTACTGGGTCTTGATGTATTCGGTAGTAGCTAGAATCCAAAATGGTCTCTGCAAGTTTATGTTCTGAAATATATAAAACCTCCATCATACTAGTTTTGTGATTCTTCAAGCTTTGTTATTCCCAGGCCATCAAGTCCTTGCAAAAGGCAGTACTGCTTGATTCTACTAGAAGTCACAGTGTTGTTCTTAAAACGCACAGTGCCTTAGGTGGTTGGCATAGCCCTACAAGTTCCACAAGCTCCCAGTAGTCATAGAATTATACAACGGTTCAGGTTGAAAGGGACCTTAGAGATCATCTTGTTCCAAAACCCCTGCCATGGGCAAGGACACCTCCCCCTAGACCAGGCTGCCCAAAGCCCCATCTAGCCTGGCTTTGAATACTTCCGGGGGGGGTCATCCACAACTTCTCTGGGCAACCTGTTCCACTGTCTCACCACCCTCACAGTAAAGAATTTCTTCCTTGTATCTAGTCTAAATCTACCCTCTTTCAGTTTAAAACCATTACCCCTTGTCCTGTCGTTACCTATCCTTGTAAAAAGTCCTTCCCCAGCTTTCATGTAGGCCCCCTTCAGGTACTGGAAGGCTGACATAAGGCTCCCCCGCAGCCTTCTCTTCTCCAGGCTGAAGAGTCCTAACTCTCTCAGCCTGTCCTTGTNGGCATCCCTTCCCTCTGGCGTGTCGACTGCACCACACAGCTTGGCATCATCTGCAAACTTGCTGAGGGTGCATTTGATCTCACTGTCCATGTTGCCGACAAAGATGTTAAACAGCACTAGTCCTGGTGCCAATCCCTGAGGAACACCACTCGTCACTGGTCTCCACTGGGACATTGAGCCATTGACTGCCACTCTCTGAGTGTGGCCATCCAGCCAGTTCCTTATGCAGCGAGTGGTTCATCCATCAAACCCATATTTATCCGATTTATCAACCGGGATGTCATGTGGGACAGTGTCAAACGCCTTGCACAAGTTCAGGTAGGTGACGTCGGTTGCCCTCCCTTTATCCACTGTTGCTGTGACTCCATCATAGAAGGCCACTAGGTTTGTCAGGCACGATTTGCCCTTGGTGAAGCCATGTTGATTACTACCCATCACCTCATCTTGATTTTCCTTGTACCTTAGTAGAGCCTTCAGGAGGATCTGCTCGATGATCTTGACAGGCACAGAGGTGAGGCTGACCGGCCTGTAGTTTCCAGGATCTTTTTTTTTCCCCTTCTTGAAAATGGGGGTTATGTTCCCCGTAATCTATCTCGTGAAGACATAACAGTAATTTGCCCCTTGCTAGAAGTTAAAAGTAAAATGTAGGAATGGATACTCATATTTATATACCACCTATAGTATTCTCGACTCTGCATTCCCTAACAGTGAGGTATCAGACTAAAGAAGATAAAAAAAATTGCTCATAAATCTTTATTTGCTTTTTACAGTGCATTATAGGCCAATGGACTATAGACAAATGACATTATACACTGGTAAAATCCAAGTAAGATACGATTTCTTCCATAATTTGTCATGACAGACTGAAAATTCTAGGTCTTAATTGCTTACTATACATAATTTCCCTTCTTCCTCCAATCTAAAAATTATTTAAGCCAATAGTAGAAGAAAATACAGGACAACAGAGGTGACTCAGAATGAAATTGTTCATTTAGTATCAGAGAAGTGTATTTTCCTAAAAAAAAACAAAAAACAAAAAAATCAGTTAACATAAACCATGAAGGAAAGGAAATATCTAAATTACTTTTTTCTACGATCTACCTGAATTTGGATTTCTGGACTAAGAATGTGCTCCTTAATCAGAAAAGCGAGGCAATCACTTAAAAATGGCATGCTTTACTAGGAAGTCCATACTATATTTGTATTTCAAAGAGAAAAATAATGTTAAGTCTGAACATTTTCCATAGATTGTTTGAAATCATCATACTGTTTCCTTTTCTGCATGTTTATCATATTTCATACTTTCTCATAAACCTAATTTTGAAAAGTGTTAAAATACTGGAATTCCATCTTTAGTTGAATAGTTGAGGATTTAAAGAAAATGTGAGATTGAAACTGTGTCTTTACATACACTGTACTTCAGATATTCTCATCTAGCATTGACCAACAAAAGATGTTTAGCTAGACTCTTTCAGAATCCCTTTCAGAGCAGAGCCTTTTTCATTATTGCTCTACGCTGGATTGAAATTTAGTTCAGCTTTAAAATTTATTTTCCTTTTTGTTGGCTTACTTGCCTTTCCACACCCTTCCTTATGACTATAGTCATAAGCACAAAGAATGTTCTTAATTGTATTGAAAAACGCTGAATTCCACAAGTTTGAATACTTCATTTTTGGCATAACACGAGGCATGGCAGTCTCTCTGTCCCAGAAGCAAGAATTCTGCAGTTTCCAAACCCAGATATTTTCTGTGATGATGAAGTCTTCTCCTCATCCAAGATATCAAACTGTCAGCCTGCTGTTTTTGAAAGCCAGAATTGAGGAAATACATCTGATTTAAATAAATTAGGTTGTTTGAGCATGCCTAAAGCAATAGTGAAAATATGTCACTGTTTTCCTGCCTCTTAATGCAAGTCCAACTCAGTCTGCTGGGCAAAATCTCTTCAAGATGCTTCTTCTTCCTTCATTCATTCATGCACAGTTAGAAATACAGGAAATTATTGCAGGATATTGTTCTCGTAGTCTAGATATGAAAGTCTTTTTTGTTGTTGCAGTCCACCTTGAAATTACTACAGTTTCTACAGATTAGTCACTAGTCATCCACTTTGGTATTCAGCTACCAAGACATCAGGGAAATTTTTATTTTTTCTTGGATTTGATTTCTTCAGTACAATTAACAAATTGTTTTTGGAAGTACTTTTATTTAAGCTAGTTTTAATTTAATTTAATTAACAATTTTATTAAAAATTGCATAATTTACTGTTATTATGTCTTCACAATATCTATACAGATAAATTCAGCTAAAATTTTGAGTATGTGTTCACTAAAGTGCTTGTCCATTGGCTGAAAATAGTTGTATGCTGCAGGGTATTAACTAGACATGACTCTCAGCATCAACAGTTCTCGTTGAAACAGGGTTTAAAAAATTTTAACTGAATCCTCTTGATAGAGCATAACATGGCTGGCAATGGATTTGAGCCATCCTATTTAGTAGTTTCAGTCTAGAGGCAGGTGTTTCAGCAAAAATTTCTGGCAATATATTTATAAGATTTTGGGCAGGAGGAAAGGAAGAAATCCCTGACTACTGGAGCCAAATTCAACATGTAATTTCTTTGTAGATTTGTTGAGCCTGATGTAAAATGTAGATATTATTATATTTATTTTTCATCAGTTTTATTGCAGAATTTTACTCTTTGTATTTAAAAACATTCTGCAAATTTTCATCACAGTTCTTTTATATTTAATTAGCTTTTTCTGTTCTTTTGTTTAAATATCTCTCACGTTGTACAACGTATTTACAATGAACATCTCTAATCTCTCAGCTTCCATTTTGCTAAGCTGAAGAAGTTAAGGTGTTTTTTTGTGTATCTGCAGTACTTCTGGTTCAAATGCAACTATCTTGCAGCAAAATGGTATGTACCAAACCAGAGGCAATCTTGCCAAGACAATTCAAGTGGTACTCCCTGCTAGTGCTGGAAAACATCCCAGCACATCCTAGGATTACACTTTCCTTTTTCATGGTAGTTTCACACCAGTAGTGATAATCATCATCTGATTGTCTGATTAAACCCAGTTCTTTCTCCTCCTGTATTATTTCTAACTGATGAGCTCCCAGCTTATAGCAGAAATTCTTGTTATTAGTCCTTGAGTGCATGACCTTACACTTTATACTATTAAATTTTATCTACTTTCTATTGCTACAGTTGTCAAGGTCATCAAATTCTTCCTGTATGATATTCCTGTTCTTCTCCATATTGACAACTCCTCCAAAGTTTTTGTCATCAACAAATTTCATTAACACACTTCTAATTTTTGTTTCAAAGACATTAATGAGGATATCAAATAACAGCAGTCCTAAAAACAGTCCTTGAGGGACTCCAAAAGTGAATTTCCAAATTTATAAACTTTCTTTCAATTGAAGTCTTATCTTTCTTTTTTTTAAGCTATTTCTTTGATGTTACGATTATTGTGCTAATCACTTAGTTTAACTGATAGCTCCCTACGTGGAACTGCAGAGTAGTTAGGTTTAGATGATCAGATTCATTGCAGAGAAAGACTTAGAAGCAAGATATAAAAGTGTGACCCACGGAAAACAATTCAATCAAACCAGGCCTGCATATAACCTAAATTGCTTGGAGTGTCAGCTAGGAGAAAACAAAATCTCACTCAGTATAAAAACATTAAATCTACTGAGAAACATCCAATGAAAAATAGAAAATCAGCAGGTTGAAATAATCTTAAAATATTGATTTGAAAATAAAACCTTTGCATATGGCAGATGAGGGATAAGGTGTATCTTGATATAAGTACATTCCTATATCTCAACAATGCTGTTTTATATTCACACAGTATAACATCATTATTTAAGCAATAATGGTGCAACGGTCTATTATCAGTTCGTTGTCCAGTTAATGAAGTGCCTGAAGTGAAGGCCACTGCTTTACTTACCCACCATGATGTTATATTAAGAAATAAGCATTCATCTTGACCACCGTACCAGTTCAGCATCTACAAAATGGACAGATCTATTTGAGAATAAGTTTCTATCACAAAGAAAGTGTCATCTCCTGTCATCTGACAAGTGTACTTCATTCCCTACCTAGATTTAACAATTGGGACTCTTCTACAGCACAGTGTATCAGATCCCTTGCTTCACAGTAGCAAAATGTATTCATATTATCAGCAGTTATGTTTGTAGCGGTTTATTTCAAAAAGAAATTTGACTTAGTGATGGCTTCCATTCCCAAACATTAAGCCCCTTCACTGGTTATTGTTTCTTATATCTGAGTAATTTTTGAGATTAATTTTAATTATTGGGATCACTTCACTTATTTAGCTGAGACCATGGTCCTAACAGCAGTGGTCACCCACACCCAACTGGTGTGTCAGTGAATGATGTCAGAGGAAGGCGGGATCCCAGGCCTGGATCAGGTAGAGGTTAATTCTAGTTTCCTGTCCTTTCTCCTTGCACCAGACCAAAAACAGTTGTGTAGAACCACTTCTTTAAACCTGGGTGACTCAGATGTTCATAAACTCTGCATCTGCTGAAGAGAGGAAAGCCAGAGATATGAAAAACTCACAGGAGAATACAACTCCAAAGGAGCTTGCCCTCCTGATGCACTTGTGAAATCAGGATGGCTAGAAGGGGAACTAAATGGAAAAGAGTGATCTACAAAGTCTTTTATGTTTTCAAAGATCTATTCCTCAAGTTTTTTTTTTTTTTTTTTTTTTTTTTTTTTTAATAAAATCCATAATGCAGTGGCCTTTGTTTTCCATCATATTGACTAGTGATGGCCTTAGTTGGATGAAGCTCTGTAGGTATCATGCACAAGTAATGTAAAGGTTAGGAATTTTCTGTTAGTGTGTAGAGGACACACTGGTCCTGGGCAACTTGCTGTAGGAGTTTTGGACCAGATGACCAACAGAGATTACTTTCAGCCATAAACATTTTACTATCCTGTGATTCTGTGATATCTCTTGAACAAAGAAAACCAGGAGACAAGAGGTCAAGGTCTGTATTGGAGCCTGAAGAACAAGTGACAATGGTTAGATTCTACGTTAATGCAGTTAGCTTGTGATATGAAGTGAATCAGGACCTGGGACTAAGTACGGTATACTGCATACACTGGACAGAATACTTTGCAAAAGAGATTCAATGGTCCTTGATAATTTCATTGATATTTCAGTTTATGCCATAGATTTTCCTCTAGGTCTGCTTTTCTGCTTTTGCTGGATATAATTTTATAAAATATTAGAAAGAATCAATTAAAAACTTGATATGCTATAGGCTAAAAACATTGTGAATTTAAACCTGAACAACCTACAGAGCTAAGTCAAATCCTTAGTGGAAATAGGACACCTTTGTGCTACTTCATTGATTGAAAGTTTACTCTATCACTGATAATTTCTGAATGAATATTGTTAAATTTGATCAACTTCTGTATCAATACTATGCCCTGAATCATTGAAAGGAAGAAATATCTTTCTTGCTGTTCACATAATTTATCAATAATCACAAGACCACAGTCAATTATTTCTGTATCTGGTGGAATAGCCTTACTATTGCCTAATCTCTCAATCTAGCAGCTCCACAACACATCAGTAGTTGCACTAGTTGTAAAGCAATGCATGTCCCTAACCCATCAGCTGAAGGCCTTTCTACAGTATGTGAAGTATATCTGCAATATCTGTTCAAGTCAAAATTTAGATGATTCTTTCTTCACATGCATCATGACGTTGTATTTCTGTGATCTGAAGTTAATGTTTTTTCCAATCCCAGACAGAAAGAGAGTTCTGATTATCTATGGAGAATGATCCACAACACTTTTTCATTCATCCTGGCATAGCAAATGAGTATGTTTACTCTGTCATCTGAAAAGATAATACCCTGAAACCACGCTATTGAACCTGTTGGAGTCCTGTTAGAGGGAGGTGACCCATTTACTGACAAAAAAAAGGCTAAAGCATACCAATCAAAGCTGAGATTTTATTTTAAAAAACTAGCCTTGATATGAACTGCTACTTGCTCAGACAATGGATTAAGGAATTATACCTTAACTGCTTGCCTATTGTAATATTGCTACAGCTATGAACACCATCATAATTTTTCATTGCGTTCCCACTTCTATTCTAATGCATCTTCTCCAGAATACAGTTTTGAATAACTTTTCCAAAAATTTGTAAAACTTATATGAAAATGCAGACCATCTCAGACAGAAGCAGCACAAGGATTTATCTTAGACACAACAAATGGCACTTGAGAGATGTCCAGTGGAATACTTTGGATAGCTATTTTTCACAGCGGCTAACACTAACAGAGGTAATTGTATTGTGCTATTGGCTTTCCATTACTGGTCTTCACATTTTCCCCAGTTGTACTGTACTGAGCTCAATACATCCTGTCTAGGTATAGCATATCTTCCAGGAAAGGAATCTGTTTTTGTCTATGGACATTAAAAGATAGGGAACAGATCATATCCTTTTATAACTTGTTCCAGTGGTTAACCACTCATGGTTAGCATGGAGCTTAATTCAGCTTCTGACCAGTTCTTTTTATCTCTTTGTCTGATTAAAGAACACTTTACTACTCTGTTTTCTCATTGTGAGAAAACAGCTTCTTACACTTTCACAGTCATCTCAGTGAAATCTCAACTTCTTTTTCATACACTAAACAAACCAAGCTCTTAAAATCTCTCACTGTAGGCATTTTTTTCAACCTCTTTTTTGTGCTTCTTCATCGTAACATCTCCAGATTTATACAAACAAGCAAACAAAAATACCAAAAAAAACCCCAAACAGCCCCAAATCAAACAACTTCCCCCCCACCCCAACCATCTCTTTAAACTGTGGACAATACAAGTGGACAAAGTATTTGCTTATTTGCCCATAATAGCCAATTAAAAATATCAAAATTCCAAATCCTGCTTCTCACTTGCTGATTTCAGCTGCTATTTTTCAGATTTGTGCCTGTGTGTACCTCTCCACTGTGACACCTGGAGCTTCCTCATTCCCAGACAAAGATGCCCATCTTGCAGTCTTACTCTGCATCTTTTTCTTCCATGCACGATTTTTGCATTTGGTTGAGTTACAACATGGATTCCACCCCCCCACCCCCCTGAATGATTTCATTTTACCAGCAATTCAGTGCAAAATGTATGATTGGTTCTGTTGTCCTCACTATTGTCTACTGACTTTCCAATTCTTCTGCCACCCAGAAAAAAATTCTAAGAATGATTTATGTTTGTGTTTTAACTCATGAGTGAAAATGTTGAGTAACACTGAATCTAATGCTGATCCCTGAGGAGCCTCTTAAGATCACTTCCATTTGGTGATGATTTACCATTAACTAACTCTTTTTTGAGATCATTCACTTAACAAGTTCCACATTCATTTACATTGTGGTCTGTTGAATTTGCATTGTGTTATCAGTGATCTGAAAAAGAACTTTAAAAGTATGCTAGTTTCAGTGGCAGGACTTTTAAGCATTTGTTGTGACAGAGTTAAACGTATGTAGTTGCCCTCGTTGTAAAATAATACACTCCCTTCATGTGTCAACTAAATGCTATCCTATAGTATACCTAGTACATGAACAACATTTATTCAAATAGAAATATAGATGTTGTAGCTTCATATCCATGATGTTATTGCATATATTTCTCCATTACAAAACAAATCTAGAAAGAAGTTTGACCAAAAATGAAAAAAAAAATTCTCCAGTTTTTATATTTCATTGTACTTCTCCATTTCTGGTGTAAGAGTAGAGAGGGAGTAGCTGTGCAGGTAGTTCTAGTCAGTACTTTGGAAACTCATGCACCACACATTGCACAGCATACCATCTTCACCTTCCATTCCAAATGACACATGTATGGGTACTAGACAGGAAGAACACTAATTCTTTTTATGATATTATGTCCAGAGACAAGTTTTCAAATAAAATGGGGCTAGATTTATGTGACCGATTCAGGCATACTCCAACAGTTAAAATCAGATGTGACTTTTACCTATTATCTAGAAATGCAGAAGCGTCAAACCTTAACTCTTTCAGTTGCTAGTCATTACAATGAAAGAATTTTATTAGAACAGCATAGTAAGCCTTGAAGCAACTAAATATGTAAAGATTTCAAAATACTGCAAAAAAGTCCCCTAAAAGGCTGGGCTTTTAAGGTTGGCTTTGCCAGCTCTTGGGGGCCATCTTGTATCCTGCAACAAATGTAAAGAATCCTTGTGATAAGAAATATAGTATTCCAATTTATGTTCATGAATTTTCTCTTCAGAGGTAAAAGGTGATTACAGCTGCATCATCTGCTAAGATAAAAGCAGTGAAAAGCAGAAACATAAAAAAGGAAAGGTGACATGAAATAGAATTACAACGTTAAGCTCCCACGTTGTCTGTAGAAAACCAACAAAATTACCAAAACAGACTAGTGCCAATCATTTCTGAAAAATAAATAAATATCATTAGTAGTCTAACTATTCCGACACTTAGTGATCTCTTACACACTTCAAAATATGAGTGCATCGTACACACATATCTGTTTTGATTAGCAATTTTTCCTCGAAAAAATTGAAAATAAATACATGTTAGAATTTCCACTTCTAAATGCTATATTGACAACTAAAATAGTACAGTAGCTTCCATATTGGACTATGCCAAAAGGGTGCCCTTATCGGGAGCCTTGATAGATCTTGATAAACTGATTGAAAGACATTGTAGCAACTTGATATAATTATTCACTGATTTTTCCTGTTGCCTAAACTTGGGTAAAGACAGCAGTGATATGCTCAAATGGATACTATATACCTCAGTCAGGTCCTCCTCTAACTTTCTTCCAGTTACTTAAGATTGCATATTTGTCTTTTAGGACTGTTGCAAAGAATGACAAACCCTTTAAAAATTCACACAACTTTACTTTCATCAGATTAAGGTATCTTAGCAACTAGTGTAGTGTTTTATCTGTTTTTACTGGGATTTGGTTTTCTTTATAGCATCCTTGAACTGACCTTGATAGCTGTTTTTTCTATCTTTTATCAGCCCTGAGTCTTTCGAATCACCAGGTTACTGAGTTGTGAGACACTGCCATCTTCACATGTATACCTAAACCTATCCTTGCCATCCAGTCTGGGTCATTACTGAAGAGCCAGAAAAGGCACATCTAGGTCTTATCTCCTGTTTTATGACATCAATCCCATAGGAGACTCATGGTAAAGAATTTGATAATGTTAACTTTATTTTCAGCATGAATTTATGATAACTAAGTGCAATTTATAGCCTACACACTGACATAGTGTCTTTTCTTTCCTCTGAGATCTTCAAAATGCATACAGCATTCTCCATCCTTTCCTATTCACTGACTGGGCTCCTTCCATAAACGACTCATCACAGAAGAGAGTGGATCTTTTGCCCTTTGTAGCATACTCCTTCGGTGCTGTAGCTACGTTTCTAAATAAAAGGCAGCATATTTCCAAGCTATTTTTTTTCTCTCAGGGCTCACTGGATGAAATAGAAACCCAAGTCCACATGGTGATCATATTTGGTACCTCAGGGACTAATTTTCTTTTACCTTCTTTCCTGTATTCCAAAGCTTCATTGCCATTATCCTCTTGTTCCCCATGCACTAACAAAAAGATTTTAATGTATTCATTATGCAAAATCTTGTCTTTTGTGACCTTTGCCAAGAGTGCCCCCAAAGGACTGGCCAGGCTTAATAAGCTCACAAATAAACTACGATGTCAGCCAAGGGCACTACTGGACAATTGAGCCTGCACCATTGCCCTCTCCCCCAAGCACCCGCTTCACACCTGAGATACCCTGAGGTGGGATTGCAGGGGTGTTGTCTGCCCTGGAAAACTGTTAATCCTTTCCAGCAGCTCCCAGCTAGGCAAACAATCCCCTTCATGAAGGCTGGAACAATCACACAGGCAATATTGTCTTTTGTCTCTCTCCAGATAGACCCTGCCCTCCTTTAAATTCCTCTTTTTTCCTTTTTTTTGGCTACATTATTTAATGCTTCATTCTTCTTCTTATTTCATCTATGTTGTAGCTTTGTCATGGGTGAGCCATTGGATGAAAGGCCCTCTCTCATCTGATTCTTGTGTTAGTCCATTTTCCTCCTGTCCAGAGTTATTGTCTAGGTTCTGAGGGTAAAGCATCCGCTCTCCCATTCAGTTGTTGATGCTGTGGCAGATTTTTGTGGTTTCTGTCTGCTAAGCAGTCAGCGAAAGAAAGGACTAAGAGACGCAGAGCGGCCTCTTCATTTCATATGTATGAAAGCTGCAGATAAAGCATATAATATCAGAGAATAACCTAGCTGCTAAAGAAACCCCTGAACTTATTGTGGAAGAATATAAACTTTCAAAACTCTAAAAGAGATTGGACTCATAAAAGATAGATATTACAAATGTTAATGCAAATTATTAGTAAATCTGACCCCAATGTGTGACTATGACACACATTTAAAATTTATTATGGAACACATTCAGGGGAATAGCTTTAGGGAATTCATTGCTCATCTTTCTCTTTCTTCCTACATCTCACACACTAGCAGTTTCCAGGCAGCGTCTCTGAATTCTTCAGAAACACTGCCACTCTGACCTCTGTACCGTAGATCCATTGACTTACTTCATTTGACTGTCTGGAGTGACAGCTAAGGTACTAGTACAACATGTTCTCACAACTTCCATGGCAGTGTACACATCTTCTTTCCAGCTCAATTCCATATTATGATGCAGAATATCATGATATAGAGTACTTAAATAAAATCTTTTTGAGCTTTTGATGTTTTAATGTATATAGTACAAAGAAAAATCATAAACAGACTATGGGCTTTAGCTAGCAGCAGATTTCATCTTACAACACCTCCCTGTTTTTGAGAGTATATTGAATAGGGAAGACATTCAACATCATGAAAAGTTTTCGGTATCCAAGTGCCATTAGCTGCAATTAAACTTCATTATATGATATTTCCCTTCCCTTCCCTTCCCTTCCCTTCCCTTCCCTTCNTTCCCTTTCCCTTTCCCTTTCCCTTTCCCTTTCCCTTTCCCTTTCCGCCAAAAATTCTAATCTATTTCTCCACTCCCTGTCCTATCACATTTTTGAGGTTTAAAAAAATGAATACCCTGTAATGATAACATTATTTTTTTTTTTTCAGAAATCTGATAAGGATCTTAAGGCCAGGTTTTCATAGATGCAGAAAATTTAGACAATACTGTAGATGTTCATCACTGTAACAATCTTATACAACTGTTCTCAATGCCATAATGCAAAGACACTTCCTCCAGCATTTTAAGAAAAACAAGTAAACAAACAAAAAAATACACATAAAAACCCTCAAACGCAAAAAAGTTTTCTCGTTTTACCAGAACTTTTACCAGGTTCTATTTGCAAACCTAGAAAATTATATATTTGTTAATCTGACAGGATGCAGCAATATCAGGATAACACATTTGCCATATGTGAAACTGAACTGTAGCCATTTGTTCTTTTAACATGTACTTCAGACACTCAGGCTGCATACAGTAGGTTCTAATTATCAGAAGCTCAAGAAGGGAAAAGAAAAGCACTTTTTCTGGTATCTCTGTCTCAGGATAAGAAAAGTCCTCCAAATATTGTAATAAAACAAAATGAAAGCAAGAGAGATAGAAAGATTATAATGCTCATCAAAATCTGGGAAGAGAAAAAAAAGGAAAGGAAAACAAAAGGCGCTTGTCAATAAATACAAGAAACACCCATCCTGTATTACTGTGGTTACTAAATGCTAACAATGAGCCTCTGGCAGGCAGTGAGGTGTGCAGACAAAAGGCTCTTGAGAAGTTGTACTGCCGCATCCTGTATAATAGTGGAAATCTGTGAGTGTTTTTCAAGGTTAGGCACAAATAAAGCAAAATTTCTTTATTAAGGTTTCAAATTACTCATCTTCTTTTACATTTCAGTCCATTGTGGGGCTCTGAGTACTGTAACTGACCTTTGATAAACAGTCATTTCACCACAGTGATGAGACTACATAAAAACTGGTCTGCACAATATAATGCAGATTAACTGAGGGGTATTCCAGCTTTTCTTAAAAATAAGCCAGAATGACACCAGAGAATTTGCTCATAATCTAATCGGTTGCATGCACACATATTCTTTGTGAGTGAAATTTCTTTCCAATGAGATAATTTAAACAATGAAGAAATTACTCTTGATATATATGGATCAGGCAGCAGTCAATATTTCCTTCAAAAGAGAGTCTAGTTAATGCTTTGTCATAGGTATGAAAGAACTGATGATTCAGTGTTCATATGCTTCACTGCATAATGAGGCTGATCACTGATGTTTAAGACAGAGGAAAAAAACCTGTAAATGTGAAGTTGTTATGGGTTGTGTCATGAATAAGTCTTACAATTCTGAGTGAAACCAGTGAGTAAACTGGTATTGTAAAACTTGCGTAGTAATCTAAAGATAAAACTGAATATCTATTTTGATTAAAAAAAATCATTTAAATATCTGTAAAATACAAGTATATAGAGTGTGCTTTGTGGAATGAAAGATCAAAGAAATTGATCATGTAATATCAAAGGTAGTCTGACATATTGACAAGAGATCCAGCTGAATTAATTAGTTTATAAAGTTTCATAAGTAAAGCTATGTTTGCAGCATAGTATTGTGTCCTATTTATATGAAAAATTATCAATATCAATTTGTAAAGGTGTTTTAGCACACTAATAAGAAAGTAAAGGGGAATAAGATGAAAAGATTACCACAAGAACTAGCACTGTCACTTCACTGTATTGCACTTTCCAGCTTCTGTCACTATAGCTGGTCCCAATTTATCCTGTTCTCATTTTACATGAAAAAAATCATAAAAAGGCACTAGAGATGAAATGATCAGTATTATTGTCAAGGAATTTTAAACAAGAATTCAGAGTCCTTGGGCCATAGCTCCAGAAGTTCAAGGCAATCTTTAATTCAGCTTTGTTTCCTCATGTTCTCAATTTGTATGTCTTGATGCCCATTTGAAACAAAGTCTCTAAATTATATTACAAAAGGCAATTGTCTTTTCTGAAAAGAAGCTGTAAAATTGAACTAGAATAATGCCACACATTATTACCGAAATGGTAAAATCCAAAAGTCCATGAAAATAAAATCTGCACTTGAGGATACAGATAATTGATTCACCTAAACAAAATGCTGTAGTCTATAAATAGCACTGTAAAAGGCCAAAGTACTGTTCTCACAGGAAACAAATTTTCTAATACAACTTTTAATCTTCAGAACTCTTGGATTGCACTTGATGAGGAGAAAAAAATTTTTGAGAGATAAATGGCTTTATTTTCAGAACTTCCAAGCTGTTAGAGCATCCATTTTCAATGGAAACCATAGGTGCTCGGGACTACTGGAAAATCACTCAATACACATATCTGTTATATATGTATACATACATATTCATATATTAGAAATATCATCTATCTACATAGCAGCTAGTAGTTATCACAGCTACATTTATCATAAAGGGAAAACATTTATCACAAAGGCAATAAAAAAGTACAACAATACACAATACTAACGGAACATCTCTGATGTAGGATACGGGCAGCACAAAATAAAATACAGTAGGCTAGAGAAGCTTTGTGGGTATCATCCTGCCGTCAGGATTTTCTCCACTGATTTAAATGAGAGTGAGCCACATCTGCAAAGACTATTAATCATAGAATCACAGAATGGCTTGGATTGGAAGGGACCTTAAAGATCATCTAGTTCCAAACCGCTGCCATGTGACATGGTTGCCACTCAAATGTTTAGATTCAAACTTTTTTTTTCTTATGTGATATAACATAAAGTAACATGGAAGAAAATATTTAGGAAAATAAAAATACCACCTTAATTGCCTCAGGCCATGTTAGGAAAATTGAAGAACTAATTTTTTTATTGCCGGTGTAACTAGTATGCTGTTGGTTTCTGAAGCTGATTCCTCTGTTAAGTGTAAGCCCCAGAAAATATTCATAGCAATTACAATTTCTGAGGCCTACAGAACAATTTATGTAGTCAGTCAAATTTACACAGTTTAACAGATTCCTTGATTTTTGTCTTGCTTTTTCATTAAGCCCTTTAAACTGGACTTCTTGTCAATAAATAAAACTATTGACGTTGAAAGGTCACATCTGTGACCTTTCACATGTTTCTCCAGCTCTGTATCTATATAAACTGTATACTTTACCTCAAGAAGAGATTCTTTTATTTAAGAGAGCTTAAACTGTTCAAATTTGTAATGTACTGGGGATTTTGGAATATCTAGAAGGCTTAGTGGATAAAGAACTGACCTTTCATCTCTGAACTCAGTTCCCATCCAACCTAAGATAAGTGAAAGAGTTTTGTGTCAGCTGCCCATATGATAAAACTAGCTTTACCTTGTATTATTCAACACAATTTGGCATGACTGGCAGTTTTTTCCTCTCAGGAGCAGCACATTGAATATGGAAAATGAATTGCTTCTGTCTCTAGAGAGGGTGGTCCTCCAGGTTAGGCTTTGAAGTTATAAATGGGAAGTGCTGGAAAGCTCGTACTACTGCTGGTTGCTAGCTCCACATCAAACGTATGGATAAACAGCAGGTCACAGCTTTAAATCACCAATAGAAGATGATTTACAAATAGAAACATGTAACTACTTATGTGACTTTTCCTCAACTAAATGGAAATGATGCAACGTAATCCAAAGTAGAAATAAGAAATTCTAAGGTCTCCACTCACTCCTATCAGTAGTTAAATTTCTACATATATTGTAAGGGAATATGTTTATGTATCTTCCCTCAGGGGAAAGAAACATCTCCAGATTCCCAGAATCTACAACTCTCTTATTTCTCTCTGTGGAAGGCTCCACTTCACAGAAACCAATGCGCTGGTGGGAGTGGAGGGCAACTCACCTCTACCCCCAAAAGTGCCACTTCCAAAAAGCTGCTTTGAGACGCTGCACTTCCTAGCCCATGGAGCTGCTCTATTCTCACCACCCAAGCATCGCACCCCCTGCAAGGAGTACTCGTCTATGAGGGGAGCCCAGGAGTCAGTAATAAAAGACAGGTCCCCAGCATGGCACAGTAATGCCCAAACCATAATGCTGAGGTTTTGTTTTCTGCTGAATATGATGTACTTCCACTGGGAACATATTTAAAGAAGTTTCACTTTATTTTGATTAGAATTATGTACTGCGTCTTTGTGACAAACCTTAAAAAGAAACCAACAGCTTGAAATGGGAATTCAGTTCATTCTATTAGTGAAACTCAGAACCTGCAATCAGTTAACATGCAACCAGTAATTAGCTGCTTTTCTTCTGTCTGGTGAATGTATTAATTATCTGCAATATAACATAATGCTCCCTCTTTTCTTGCAGTCCTTGGAACTAAGTTTGTTTAATTTGATACTTTTTATGACTCTTTAGTAATATAAAACCATTTTAAAATAGCAATAAAAACTGCTCTGCAAGTATTTCTGGAGACAAGATATTTTTATAAACAAGAAAACCCACCTCAGTGGCATTCATTGATTAAATTTATCTTTATGATTTATCTATGCATCACATAGATGGAATTTTTCAGAAATGCCATAAACTGCAATTTGAAACCACATCCACCTACTGCTTGTCTCATAGCTCTGATCTTGTGTTAAAAAATCAAGAGAATAAATTTCCTTTAAAGATAATGATAATCTTTGGAATGTTAATAGTACAAAACTTTCAAAAGGTAAAATTATTTCTTAGCTGAACTAGCAAAGAAGCAGATTGGCTTAGTCCATTTTGCGCCTTTGTGCTAGAGAATGACTGGGTTTAAATTACAGCAGCTTCAGTCTTTGCTTTTCAATCCCTTAATCCTTAAGGAGCAGAGGTTTCAGTTCAAGACAACTTCACACAGAACATAAGAAAAGATTCTGTGAGCCTACCTCAAGTATGATGATCATTTTTTCAGCTGTAATCTTTCACTTGCATCCCATAGCAAAATAATGACTGAGGAAAACCAATGTCAAATAATTAATGCATTTTCAATGAAGGGTTCCTTTCCACTGTGGTTTAATACTCATGCATGAAAAGCGATAAATGCTTTCATGTGAGCCACTTGCATGTATTCGTACCTATGGTTTTCATCACTGTTTTACTGGTATCCCCTCACATTAGAGAGCCTTTGTGATATGCCCGAGCTCAGATGGATAAGGAAGCTAGCCTGGGAGGTTTTACATCTGGTAGCCAACTCTATTACTTAAACAAGCTACGTCAGTTTTCAGAAAAAACCTGCATACGTTGAATCAGGGCAATTACATTCTGATCTAAGTTGCATACATTTGTCAATTATTTCCAGGTGTTTTCTGGGCAACATATTTTCCTTATCTATAATTAATATTTCACTAATAGGGCTGAAGTGAAATGTCAGGGGCCTATCCACTTGTCTTGATTTCATAAAAAAAAATGAGCTGTGACAGTAATCATTTGACTATGCTTAGGTTTTAGAGCATTATGTTATTTTGTGTTACAGCTATTGTTTAAGGCATAGCTTGCAGGTGCTATGTGCACTATATTTCTATGTCACTCTATATACATACATGTACACTTACAGATATGTATATACATGCCTCAAAGAAGACAGCATAACTTACCTACCTTGGAATTTAACCAGTAAATACTTGGGGTGGACATAATGTAAATACAGAACAATTATGGAAACAATCATGAAAACTTTTATTCAAACTTCTAGAAAGTATTTTGAATTTACTGTTATTTTTTTTAACCTATGGAGGGCTATGGTTGAGCACTTTGAAAAAAGTATAACTCGACAGTGTAGGATTAAATATTCTTTACTAATACGGAACACTCAAATTAACCTATTAGGACCAGATACTGTTGTGGTTGGCAAAAACTGTCCTTAAAAAAAAAATAAAATGAATGAAAAAGAGAGAGAAAAAAGAAAAAAAAATGTAGTTTTGAAAATCACAAAGGCAGACTTCGATGGCCAAGTGCCAAGTACTGCTCAGGAGAGGGGTGACTGTTCCCTCTGAATTACAAGGGAAGCCTCATGGCATCAGATTCATAATTTTTGGTGAGCATTTTCTTTTTTTTTTTTTGTCTTTCATAAGTTTGTGCAAAGAAGTGCTAATATCTCAGAGTTACAGAACTCAGTTCACAGTCTTCTCAGTTTCAGCTGGTAAAATAATGCATGACACTTTCTGAAGAATGCAAAATACAAGCAGCAACACAGAGTTAAAAATTTTATTTTTGATCTTCAAATATTGTTTGACCTTAATCAATGTCTTCCAACAAGCTTAATGTGACACAGCCCTGAAACAAAAACATACAGCTCTCGGGTCCAGCTCTGGAATGAAAAAGCTGTGATTATTAGTCCTCTGTGTGATCTTTTCAGATTGCATTGATGAGATGAAGTTTAATCTCGTTTCACTCCTCTCCAGTATCACAAACCACAGGCAGTTTAAGGCAGCCTGGAAATCTCTTACATCTGGAAGAGCAATAATTCATGGGATTTCACTTGACAGCCATGACAGGCAGCAGGGCAGCCAGAAACAACTGTCTCTTATGTTGTGCTATTTGCAAAAAGTCAGAAGAGGAGGAGCAGGCACAGGACCACATCCTTCTTTAGCATATGTTAGAGGAGGAAACCCTTTTATTTTCTGCCAGATGCTCCATGAATGGGTCCTAAATATTACATAGACAGTAGCTATCACTTCCAAACAAAATTCCTTGGTGTCTGCTAAGCTGCAAAGCATATGAAGGCCTATTGTCTGGCAAAGGGTCATGGTTAAATTTGCACAGATTTTTTTTATAGATATTTCAGATTCTACATTTTGATTTATAGGCATTTGCACACCCTGCTGTGCATGAATATGATACCATCTTCTGAGGAGGATTATTTCATGAAATGTATATGGGATTTAGCTACAGTAACTTTTACTGGGCAGCTTAGAATGGCCAGCAAAGTACTAGAATTTACTGCAGCACAGCCTGTGCTGTCAGGCTCATGGCTGGTGTTTATGATTTCTCCAGAAGCAGAAATAAACAACTTCTCCTTAATGGCTCTCTTTATGTGTAGGCAGCAGCAGCTCTATCTGGTCTCACAACAGTAGCTGGTGCAGCGGTCTGTCCCTTTTCATGTGGAACCAATGTCTGAAAATTTGCATTTCTACTTTTTGGAGTTTTCAGCGGAAACAACTAGGAATGAATAAATCAACTGCAAATGTCTGAATGAGTAACATTCCATTCTATCGCTTTTTTTGGGCTATAAATACATCTGGTTGAAATGGCCAGGTTTTGGAGTAAGAGCAAAATGATCAGATTTAATCTGAATTTGTCTTAGAGTCTGTACTCACACTGTAAATACTCTGATATCAGCTGAGACTTACTTAAATTACTGTCTTAAGAAAGGAGGCCTGTTTTCTGAGTGTCTGTGGTCAAGTAGCTTAATCAACATTTTTATAGGCATTTACATAAGTATTTAAGTAAACATTAGAAACTGGATGAATTACACCAGTCAGTATACAGATGAATTAACGATAAACTTCCATCATTTCTGATGAAATGATCTGCATGTACAAAAAAAAAAAAAAAAAAGCTAGAATGTAACTAAGTAAAGCTTTTTTGAAGTAACAACTGTTTTTAAAGTTCAAACGAACGTCTACATGCACTGTATATATAAGCAGGCAGAAAATACTTTTTTTAAAAGAAATGAGACAACTACTTTATGCCAAAGAAAAGCAATTCCTTTGCCAAACTACACATTGTTAACTTAAAATGTGTTCCATGTGGAAGTAGGAAGACTGATCTGATGGAAAGGCTAGTGATCTAAAGTCAGCTGGCTTTCTGCCTGTCAACTACACATTCTGGCTTCCAGTTTTACAACCAGAACTGGAAATATTTATTTATTTATTTTTCTGGGGAGGGGGCATATTTTTTTCTTCTTTTCTAGTGATGCAATGAACGTGCCAGTAAACTTACATATTTAATTAAAAAATTAAAAAAAGGGAATAAAATTTTGGATCATATGTACAAATCACATTATGTGTTTTAGGGACTTTGTTTTGTATGGAACTCATTTTCCAAAGCAAATTTCCTACTGTTTTTGTGTACTTATCACAATTTTTCCAGGAAGAAATTGTATTACCCTACCTTTTTTGTATGGAAAAAATATAAAGACAAGTTTGCTGCAATATTTCAGCTTTCATACTGTTTAGCATTATTTATGTTGATTGAGCCTTTAGTTTTTGCTCTCTCCTCCTGCACATAAGATGAACAGTATTGTCCCTATACTTGGCCCAAAGCACATTGCACATATAATATTTTCAGATAGATATGAATGAAACAGCTACACTACATCTGGTAAGATCTGTTAAAAAACAGACTGTCATCCCATGATATTTTCTAAAGAATTCTCCAAACTTCATTTGTTATTCACATTAAACCTACATCCATCATCCTATTTTAGTACATATTTTCCAGCACGTGCTGCATGGTAATTATGAATACAGAAGGTTCTATTCATTGTGGAATATTTTCACATTCTTTAGATACACTTAATACTATGAGGTTGAATTTTGATTACTGTACTAGATTTCTGGGCACACAAAACACACATAGAGTACATTTGCTCTTATACTCGATTTTAAAATATTCCTGAAATATCTAGCAGATCTGCAGATACTTAAATAGCAGAATTTCAGATACAATTCAGCCTGAGCTGTTTACTGCAAATATGATTGTAGAAAGCCTTCCCTTTTTTCTTTTCGTTCACTAGAATACCCACGTTTTATTTATGATTTTGGATTTTATTTCACAGCATTCCAGTTTAGTTTAGCACGATGTATTTAATAACCATGTCTACTGTCTTAATTACCCTATAAAACAGGGTTCCATTGGCATTTGACCCTCTACAGCATTCCAGAGAAACTGCAGGACCATGATAATTACCAACTGCCTGTGAGAAAATTAAACAAAAAAGGCCTAACTTTTAAACCACCATTTTAAATGACCTATTACATATCACGAATAAATCATTGATGAAATAGCCTGCTTAACAGGAAAATAGCTATTCCATAGCAAAGAATTTCCCCTCGCATGATCATGAAGAGAATATTAAGTATTCTTCAGCTCAAAAGGTTAGGCTTTATGCCTGTCCCATGCCTTTTAATGACACATTTTTTTGTGTAATTTTACTGTAATCAAAGGCTTTTCCTATGTAGGTTGTAGACTTTGGCTATTTTTTCAGTCTTAAACATCTTACTATTCAAAGAATAGAAAATATATCCAAACATGTAAAAAGAAAAAGATGTTTATAAATGTAGAATCTTTCACCATTAAAATAACCTGGATTAGTATAGCTTGATTTACTTTGATTAATAAGGCCATTTGCTATATATTTTTCAAAAAAGTGCTAATCAATTTATACTCAATAGTACATGACATTAATTGCTAACAATTAAAAACTCTAATAAATTTGAAAATCTAAATCATTGCTTGATTAATTTGATGACACTGTCCTTATTCTGTATCTAATAACAATTACTACACTTATTTCTATTACCATCCTATGCTCCATTTCTTATTACTATACTTAACAATGGTTCTATTTAATCTATATTTTTCTAAACGTCAGTTTGTATTTTTTCTAAATAATTTATTTTGATTTAAATCTGACACTCATTTCCAGACCAGACCAGCATTTCATGCACACAGTGTGAAGTTAGGACCATACTCAGAACAGACAAACAAGCAAACACAAAAAAATTCCTGCAATTAAAATAATTATTTTTTACTTTTACATGTATGATACAATGATGTAAATCAAGGGAACACACATTACTTTTAAAATTCATACCAGAACATATTCAAAACCTCTTTAAAGTATTCCACGTGAAAACATCTCTGTTTTCAACAGAGGCAACTACAAGTGTAATGAACAAAGAGTTTATGGAAGAGTCAAGCCACAAATGAAATGTAAATGGTTTTAGAAAGGGAATTTGAAAAATAATTTTGTGTTCAATCAAAAATAGTGCAACCTTTCTACTTTGTGCCTTGTGGTTCAAAAGAAGCCTTGTGACATCTATCAGCATGGCTAAAGGCCTCTGGCCACAACTTTTATTTAAATTCCAGTTTAATTTATAATCCAAAGCAGAGATTAAATGCATAGCAGGCAACTGACTCCTAGTAGTATATTATAAACTTCTGGGTTTGATGATCCTAGTGCAGTTGTTCCCAGCACAAATTTGACACTCCCATACTATTGTTCTCATACTACTGTCCACTGAAATACCACCTGTACAATCACTTAGACCAAAGCTGGAGTTACTATTGCAGCTTGGGAGTTTCTGGAATAGCATGCAGTTTAAAATCATAAGAAAATAAGAACAGCCATAATAATTCAAAACAAAAGTCTAGCTAGCCTCATATTCTGTCCCTGAAAATGTCCTGCAGCGTATGCCACAGGAAGGAATAAGAACCAGGCAAGTATATAATGCTGTTTCCCATATTTGTCCAGTCCCTGGCAATCAATTAAGACTTCTAGTATCAGAATTATATTAATTTTTGACATATGACATTTTAAAGCATCTACTACATATAGTGAAGGGTTCCACAGATTATATGTGTTGTATTCAGAAGCGTCTCCTTTTCTTTGTTTCGAATGTCCCAGCTGCTTCTTTCATTTAGTACCCCATATTCTCTTATGGGAAAGAACAAGGATCAATAAATTTAATTTCCACTGTATGCTTTTTGGATAAAAGAATCAGAAAGGCCTACTTTGTTGAGAGAAGCTTTGCATCATATAGTGCTTACATTTTATACACTGTGCCTGACTGTGTTTCTAGGATGTGTACAGGAATCCAAAATCACAGTCAGACATTTTGATTTCTCTGGCATCAAATATCAGGGTGGCATGTTCAAGACTAAAAAGAGGTTAAAAGTATTAGAGTGCTTACCAAGCACTAACTAGCTTAGTCTTTTTAGACTCTAAACTCTCACTCTATAATCAATGATCATGCATGTTTTCACAAGGCACTCATCTTAGTGTCTGGCACATGCCAAGCTCCTGTTAATTTCTGGTCCAAAATCTTGTCAGAAACTCCTTCACAGCCAATACTTCACTTCATTATCTAGTGCAACAGTCTGCTCACTAACTCATTTCTACAGTTACGTGGTTCATTCACAAGTCAGGCTCATTTCTGCATCCAGATGTTGCTGTGGGTAACTGCCTTTTAGAGGCTTTTGGCTCCATCTATTGAAATCAAAAGTCATCTGAGGTGGTTCTGACCCCTTAAACTGGGGTTCTGGATGAAGCAGACTCTGTGGATGGTTATGAATTAATACAGCTGTCATTACCATTCTTAAATAGGGATGGGCACTAAAAGTCTCATTTTGAATTGATTGTTGAAGAGCATGATCCAGTGATCCACACAAAGAGTTTCAAGGATCAGATACAAAGCAGAAGATGACCCTCCATCTGGCTATCTACTGTCTGGAAGACCTATGTAAAATAGGGCCTTGGAAAGTGTATTTGGCAAGGGAGCATGAAACTCTATGATTGCCCAGACATTGCTCTAGGTCTCCAAGCCTTGGACCTTGTTTCACACTAAACTCCTAATGTCTTTTCTCTCATTAATGCCGGGCTTTTCCTGGCAGACAGGAAACGTTAAAGGTCTTCCTCTTCAGGGTGAAATATGTTCTCTTTGCTCAAGCTCCATTACTCGGATTGCGTAGTATGTTGGAGTAAGGGTAGACCTATTGCTTAAACTTCAAACAAAACAAAAAACAAGAAAACCCAGAAAAATACCTCAAAACAAGACTATGAAACAAAATCAAGCAAACCAAATCAAACCAAACCAAAACCCTCAGACCCCAAAGTTGGATCTAAGAACAAAAATGAAAACTGCTATTTTTATTGTAACAATATAAGGTGCCAGTAGAATTGTTTGACAATTTTTATGAAGGGGTCATATATCTCCTTACAATGTCTCCATACATGGAAGAAATCAGATGATTGCCTTCTACATATGCCAAAGTCTGAAGAAATGAATTAAGAGTGAGAGAAGAGAAAAAAGTGCATTATGGAAGATTTGTGGTTATTAAGAATGGTGAAGTTTTATCATATCTAGAGTTGAGGTATTGTACAGATATGTTATATATGATAGTGGTGGCAAATACCTCTTTAGAAACAGAAGATTTAAGAAGGGGAGAAGCACATAAGGTATTTTTAGCTGTTTTTAAAATAAAAACAAAGACGATTTGGAAATAAACAATTGTAAAGACATTTGTAGGCACCAGCAGTAGTAGAGAAGGGGCACCACAGCTTCTCAGAGTACTGAGGTATATACAAATTTCACAAGTAGTCAAGGTGGTAGTTTGGGTATGTTATTAAATGTGGTGAATTTGGTTGAAATGTCATAGATAACATTTTGATCAGTCTAGCTATGCTAGTGGAGAAATAACAAGATGAGGGTAGTAATCCTGCAGCTGTAGCTGAACCTAAAGGCTTCTAACCAAGAAAAATTTATGCTAACCATATATTGCATGGTCATTTATCCAGGCTTCAAGCTTACAGTTTTCTTCTGAATAATCTGAGGAAAGAAATTGAATACAGGCATCACTTCTCAAGATTAAATGGCACAATGGTGTTTCTTGCCAATAGCTACCCCACCATATCTGATTATGACTTAGTTATGATTCTTCCTGATTCTCTTCCCCTCTCTGCTTAGTGTTTCTCTGTTATGGTCAGTTTATGCATTGTCCTTTTTGAGTAACCTTTGAGCTAGTCCAGATCCAGGCCACAGAGTCAGTTAGCTGGTACCGCTCCTGGTGCCCTTCAGAAGCACTGACTCTCAGACCTTGTTCTTAAGAATTAGCCAAAACTATACCCTGTTTTGATGTGATATGCTGCGTTTAAACTTGCCTTCTTGGTCACAGTGTTCTGTTTTGCACCATCCTGTCACACAGTATCGTAAATAAGATACAGCACATTCTTGCAGAAACGAATCCTTCTCCTACAGTCTTAAAGAACAGAACAGCACATATTCCTACAAAGAACTATCTTACATTCTCTAATACGGGGGGGATGTCTTTCAAGGGCCTTTTAGGGTGCTGGGGGAGACGTAGGGATTTTAGGGTTTTTAGGGTCTTCTGGGATTTTAGGGTTTTTAGGATCTTTTGGAGAGGTTTGGGGAAATTTAGGGCCTTGGAGGGTTCCTGAAAAAACAACATTTTACATTTTCTCACAGACGGGGTGCTAATATTGTTCTGAAAATAGATACTTAAGTCTTAACTTTCTGTTAACTCTTTCAACAGGAAATCTAAAATTCGGTTGCTCAAAGACTGTGTTTCTGGATTCAAACCCTCAGATTCCTAACCATGTCACCACAGCAGCCTCAAGTGCTTTCTGAAACAGAAAAAAATCTTGCCCTATAAATCTATGTTCAAATACCAACTGAAAATATGTACATGCCTCCCACTTCCAGGATTGTTTCCTTTTTCTGAGGACACAGAATCATAGAATCATAGAATGGCTTGGGTTGGAAATATATCTCCATCATAGTGACAATGGTGCAGTAAGCATCTATGTGGTTAAGTGCTTTTCAGTGCATGTGTCATGCCCAGTCAGTTACATCTCAACTGGAGGAAAATAATTAAAAAGATCTACAACTGTTATGCCACAAAAGTCTTCCATAACAATTGAAACCACAACTTCTGCAGATCCAAAGCTAATCTTTATAAAACATCTTCCATTTTTGCTCCTTCTTATACTGTAAGTTAATTTTTATGTTTTGTTTTCAGAGATCTCTATTGACATTAACATGCTAGCAAGGAAGCTATGCCTCCAGAAATTGTATCAGGGAGTCAAAGAGACAAAAATTCTTATTTTCCCATGAATTTGTTTGCAGAAATGGTGTTGTGGTTTAACCCAGCAACAGCTGAACGCCACACAGCCTTTTGCTCACTCCCCCTCCTCCCAGCTGGGATGGGGGAGAGAATCAGAAAAAAAAAAGTAGAACTCATGGGTTGAGATAGATACTATTTACTAAGACAAAAAAAGGAAAATAGAATGAAAATAACAGTAATGATAATTATATACAAAACAAGTGATGCACAAAGCAGTTTCTCACTACCTGCTGACTGACACCCAGCCAGTCCCTGAGCAGCGGCTCCTCCCCAGCTAACTCCCCTCACATTTATAGTTCACATGATGTCATATGGTATGGAATACCCTTTGGCCAGTTTAGGTTGACTGCCCTGGTTCTGTCCCCTCCCAGCTCCTTATGCCAGCCTCCCCAGCCCCTTGCTGGCAGGGCAGCACCAGAAGCTGAGAAACTGAAATGTCCTTGGTTCTGTACAGAAATGTCCAGCAAGAAGTGTAAACATCAGTATTTATCAGTTTGCTTTCCTTCTAGAACCAAAACATAGCCTCATACCAGACACTATGAAAAAGACAGCTTTGGTCCCAGCTAGAATCACAGAATCATGGAATCTTTAGAGTTGGAAGGGACCTTTGAAGGGCATCTAGTGTAACTCCCCTGCAACATACAGGGACATCTACAGATAGATCAGGTTGCTCAGAGCTTGGTCCAGTCTGACCTTGAATGTCTCCAGGGATGGGGCTTCCACCACCTCTCTGGGCAACCTGTTCCAGTGCTTCACCATCCTTACTGTAAAACACTTTTTCCTTAAATTTAACCTAAATTTCCTCTCTTTCAGTTTGAAGCCATTCCTCCTTGTCCTATCCCCACAGATCCTGCTAAAGATTCTGTCCCCTTCTTTCTTGTAGGCCCCCTTTAGATACTGAAAGGCCACTATCAGGTCACCTCAGAGCCTTCTCTTCTCTAGGCTGAACAGCCCCAGCTCTCTCAGCCTTTCCTCGCAGGGGAGGTGTCGCATCCCTTGGATCATTTTAGTGGCCCTCCTCTGGACGCGCTCCAACAGGTCCATGTCTCTCCTGTGCTGAGGACTGCACATCCGGATGCAGTATTCCATCTGAGGTCTCACCAGCACAGAGTAGAGGGGCAGGATCGTTTCTTTCGACCTGCTGGCCATGCTTCTTTTGATGCAGCTCAGGATTCTGTTGGCTTTGTGGCCTGCAAGGGCACATTGCTGGCTCATGTCCAGCTTGCCATTTACCAGTACCCCCAAGTCCTTTTCGGCAGGGCTGTGCTCTATCCTTTCATCCCCCAGCTTGTGTTGATAGCAAAACTAAGAAACTAAGACATGCGCTAAGAGCTGTTCTTCTTCAGGATATGAGTTCTTATATGTCCATCCACTAAGAGTTTCAACGTTTGTATTTTTAGTTTCATCTTTTAGTAGTTGTGTCAAAGAAAAGGACTGTCAGGAGATAAAGACAAACGTAGTCAGAATGAAATGATGTGGCACAGTTCTGGCACCACTATTGTCTCAAATGCTTTTGGAGCAAACACCATGTAATTAGAAGGTGCACCTGCTCAGGACTTAAGCCATGGCTATTTTTTACGTCTAGAATACAGTACAAAATGGTAGAAATTCTGATGGTCAGTTTTGGCACAACAGTCCTGAAGGCAAGCAGAACATTTACATGTGGATGGAAGATATACTAAAATACTTCTTTTGGAGTTCAAGTTACTTTTCTAGATAGCCTCAAGTAATTTACAGTAACTTCTTTAAAGCAAAGTATTATTTATTTGTTCAAAGCTACATAACAAACATAGAAAGTGGATGAAACAGCAAGAGATTTATGCCCTCACTATTTAACCATAATTATTTTTTAAAATTGTTTACCACTGATAATTCCACTCAGCTTGCTCACATAATTCATAGGTGAGAGTCATCACCAGCCTTTGTAGAATTAAATGTGTGTTTTTCTCTGTCAGTTTACTTCAGCTGCTGCCACCTCTATCACTTCTTCGAGACTTCAATAGATTACTGCCCCCTTTGATTCCAGATTTGGTCTGAGAAGAATAAAGCTTGTTAGTTGACCTTGTCTAGTTTCTGTTAATAGTCAGGTATAGAGTTTTGAGGTTCTTTAGTGTCTCTACAATGATTCTTCATAATCCATCAAATAATTAATTTTATTCACAATTGTTTGCCTTCAAATATTCCTTAAAAGTTCTCTGGAACTACCCAGCCAGGTAGGATAAGATCAACAAAGTAAACTCCAGAACCACAGTTGGTATTCACAAAAATAATCCAGCTGTCTCTCTCACTCTCTTCAGCAACTGATAAAATGGTTCTTCAGCGGTTCAAAGAGGTAAAGCTACATTGCTGTCAGAGTTCCTTCCATTTACAAGAGCAGTTAATTTTGCATAGCACAGTGTAATGGAGGAAACATCAGTGTTGGCACCAGGGCCTATGGAGCAGGCTATATTGTATATGAGCAAGAGATGGAGGTCTTTGATAACAGATGATGTAGGGGGGTGGCTTTAATGCTCCAATTCATTTTCTTTGTGAGGGGGAGGAATGGTCTATTGAAAGTTTCATTTTAGGCCAGTTAACTAATACTACCCCTTACTGATTCTCCAGCCATGCTCAATTAGAGAGACTCCTTTGTCCTGACACCAGTTAGGATTACTACAATTCATCAACTTTCCCCTGAAGAGTGCTTTTATACCATTTAGGCCTTTCAGCTCTAGCTGTGAAATGCCTAGTCAAGAAGTTGCCAGTAGATAATTTTCCCTGTTCCTGCAAATACTAGGCCACTATATGTATGTATCCAAAGCTATCTGATAAGAAGAGATCTAAATATGTAGCAAATGTAATGTATTTGGAAATTAATTCAGAGCAATTCAGTTAGCAGACATAGTAAGCTGTACCATGAGTATACAAATACATCAAAGAGAAAGGGAAGTTTTTTATAAGATATTGACAACTGTGATGTAAGGAGTAGTTGAGACTGTAAGATGAGAAAGTTATGAAACCCCCCAAATAACTTAGGAATTGTTTGGAAAAAGGCTCCAAAAGATCCTCACTGGCTTCAGAGTCAGGAACAAGCAACCACAGACAATGCAATATATCAGTTGTACCTGAAAAAAAGCCACACTTTGCCAGCACAGCTTGTAAACTACAGAAGGTCAAATCACAGTGATTCAGAACATTTGCATACACTGCTATGAAAACCAAATGTTTTCCCTTTAATTCAAATGAAAATGAAAATTAAACTAACAATAAAAATTGAAAAAAAAATTTGGGGAATATGTTGACATGCAGCAAAAAATAAGACTTCTCTGCAACATTAATTGAAGTGTGAGTCATAGTAGAGAACAACCATTCGTAACTAGCTGTGATATGCTAACCTTCAGCTAGATCATAGAACCATAGAATCATAGCATGGTTCAGGTTGGAAGGGACCTTAGAGATCATCTTGTTCCAAGCCTCCTGCCACGGGCAGACAGCTCACACTAGACCAGGTTCTTCAAAGCCCCATCCAGCCTGGCTTTAAACACTTCCAGGGAGGAAGCATCCACAAGTTCTCTGGGCAACCTGTTCCAGTGTCTCACCACCCTCACAGTGAAGAATTTCTTCCTTATATCTAGTCTAAATCTACTCTCTTTCAGTTTACCCTCTTTGGCTGTTACCCCTTGTCCTATCATTACCTGTCCTTGTAAAAATTCCCTCCCCAGCTTTNGTGTGCTTGGGATTGCCCTGACCAAAGTGCAGGACCTTGCACTTGGCTTTGTTGAACTGCAGGAGGTTGGCATGGGCCCACCTCTCAAGACTGTCCAGGTCCCTTTGGATGCCATCCTTTCCCTCTGGCATGTCGAGTGCACTACACAGCTTGGCATCGTCTGCAAACTTGCTGAGGGTGCACTCGATCCCACTATCCATGCTGCCAACAAAGATGGATGTCAAACAGTACCGGTCCGAGTACCAATCCCTGAGGAACACCACTCATCACTGGTCTCCATTTGGACATTGAGCCATTGACTGCCACTCTCTGAGTGCGGCCATTCAGCCAATTTTGTATCCAATGAATAGTTAGTTCATCAAGCTTATATTTATCCAATTTATCAACCGGGATGTCACGTGGAACAGTGTCAAACGCCTTGCACAAGTCCAGGTAGATGACGTCGGTTGCTCTCCCTTTATCCACTGATGCTGTAACTCCATTATAAAAGGCCACCAGGTTTGTCGGGCATGATTTGCCCTTGGTGAAGCCATGTTGGTTACCACAAATCACCTCATCATGATTTTCCATGTGCCTTAATAGAGCCTTCAGGAGGATCTGCTCCACGATCTTGCTGGGCACAGAGGTGAGACTGACTGGCCTGTAGTCTCCAGGATCTTCTTTTTTTTTCCTTCTTGAAAATGGGGGTTATGTTCCCCTTTTTCCAGTCAGTGGGAAGTTCACCAGACTGCCATGACCTTCCGAATATGATGGGTAGTGGCTTGGCAACTTCATCTGTCAGCTCCCTTAGGACCCGTGGATGAATCTCATCAAGCTCCATGGACTTGTGTACCTTAAGGTTCTTTAGATGGTGTCTTAGCTTCTAACAGAAGTTACTTCTCTCACAGTGTCTGGTGTGAAGCTATGTTTTGGTCCCAGAAGAAAAACAAAACTGATAACACCTGGCAGTGTTGAATACAGCCAAGGACATATTCTGTTCCTCAGCAAAGCAGTTAGAAGGCATAAGGAGCTGGGAACTGGGAGGGGATAGGACCAGGGCAGCTGACCCAAACTGACCAAAGAGCTATTCCATACCATATCACATCACGTGATTTTTATGGAAGGGGATTCTCTTTCCCGGAGGGAGGGGCTGCTGGCTGGCTAGGTATCAGTTGTTGGTCCCTTGCTCTGTGTATCATCTATTTTTTATTATATATATATATTTGTACTGTTATTTCTTTTACTTTCTCTGCTGTCTTAGTAAATAGCTTTTATCTCAACCCACAAGTTCTACCGTATTTTTTCCTCAATTCTCTCCCTCATCTCACTTGAGAGGGGGGAGGGTGAGCGAACAACTGTGTGGGTCTT
Organism: Penelope pileata; assembly: GCA_013396635.1. Taxonomy (NCBI): domain Eukaryota; kingdom Metazoa; phylum Chordata; class Aves; order Galliformes; family Cracidae; genus Penelope; species Penelope pileata. Next base: position 506 of record WBMW01003291.1, on the reverse strand, counting down.
AGCTATCCATTGGGTCAAACCACAACAGATGGTCTCAAACATGATCATCACTTACAGTGGGCAGATCTATCCTTCTTCCAGTTCTTACCTTCACTTTCTGTAACTTGGGTGGCTAAAGCCCTTGCTGGTGAAGACTGAGGCAAAAAAGTCATTGAGCACCTCAGCCTTCTCCATATCCCTCATGACCAGGTCTCCAGTTTCCTTTTAGAGAGGGCCCACGTCTTCTCTAGCCTTCCTTTTATCATCGATATACCTGTAGAAATTCTTCTTGTTCCCCTTTATGTCCCTGGCTAGATTTAATTCTACCTGGGCTTTAGCTTTCCTAACCTGGTCCCTGGCTGCTCGGACAGCCTCTTTGTATTCTTCTCAACTAACCTGTTCTTGCTTCCACTCCCTGTAGACTTTCCTTNCTCCCTGTAGACTTTCCTTTCATGCCCCAGTAGGTCCAGGAGCTCCTTATTTATCAACGGAGGGCTCCTGGCGTTCTTGTCTGCCTTTCTCTTTTT